>JAIUZE010070272.1:0-154476 GCA_022085475.1 Heliosperma pusillum
TAATCCCCTCCTGGTAGCACGACGATAATAATACGGTCCTAGTCTAAACCTGGCCAGATTCTCGGAATCACATTTTCCGATTCGACATGCGATAACATTTCGCATCCAAGAGTCGGTCAATCAATAGACGCCGAGTACCCCAAATTCGGTAGATCAATTCACGAAAGAGGCGGAAAACGAGCTCAAGCCTCATAACATGCGGTACGCTACATGCAAATAACACCACCTCGCAAGTACACAACATTGACGGCCGGGTCGATCAACGCATAGCGTTCAACTCCCAACAACGTCGTCGTATGCCCACTAACACATGCATGTAAGCAGTAGGATACCTCTCCGTTCCGACATTCCAGCCTTACAAACGGGAAGGTAGCCAAGGGAATGAGAGTACAAAGCACAAGACAAAATAGTGCTCAAACCGTATCATTTGTAAAAACCGAATCAAAGTGGGACATACCAAAAACCGTCACAAAACATGAGAATAGGGAATCATATAAGTTTAAATATGATAAACATGAGTCAATACATGATACATAAGCATTAGAACAAGTTTTTGAAGCATAATGAATAAAAACATAGATCACCTCTCCAAAACAACGTTGTTTGGAAACCAACGAAAACAAGGGTCCACTTCATACAGTCATAACTGGAGTTCTAGACATGCAAATGCAGAAATTCCAAATGGAGGTGATAGCTTATCCTCTTACGGTTCCAACGGGATGTCACAAGCTCAAAACAAGCAAGTAACGAAGGAGATATGATCATTTTATGAAAAGGGGTAAGTGCAGGAAAACCGCGTTCGGCCGCGCATAACGCTGCCAGCGCCCTACGACGCAGCCAGCGGTGCCACGACGCAGCCAGCGTCCCATGACGCAGTCAGCGTCCTTCACGGGATTCAGGCACGATCAAAACCAACATGTTATCAACAACAAAAATCCTCATTTATCATCACAAACCATCAATTCTCATATCAATTAACAACTAACAACATCCATCAACAACAACACAAGTCCTAAGCATACTATTCATAATCTAAATACGATTACTAGCCTAGAAAACACATAAAACACGTAAATGATATCGAGTAACCCTTCACCGTTACCTTTTCGCGTCTTTAATCGATTTCTAGAAAGTCTCCACCTACAATTAGATACAAAAGATGAATACATTCACCTTGAGAAAGACGGATAATTTAAAAAGCGAGAAAGATGGTAATTTTATTACCAATACGGATAGAGGAAGATAAAAGGGGAAGAATGAGACGAACTTAAGCGAATTTGAGCAAGAAACGAATGAGATACGATGATTATAAGATCGGATCAAAGATGGAGGCAAGGGTTTTGGTTTTCTTAAGGAAGAAGTAAGTGTTGTGTTGAATGAATGAAAAATAGGTTAAGGAGGGAGTATGAGTTGTGTATGGGAAAAAGTCAACAAAATTCAAAGTCGCCTTAAGACGGGATACACATGGAATCTCGCGGAAATTCCAAATACGAACTCGGAAATTCTAAATTCGACTCGGAACACAAAATTCTAAATTAAAACTTAAATTTGCTGAAAAGTATCCGTAAAATATTTTCACTAGAAAAATAGGGTACAATAGCGGGTGTTACAATTGATCTAGCGAGCGTTGTGCCTACAACGGTTGACCTTCACATTGTAGCTTTAGAGCAGATCTTAGTATCATTTTTGTATTGTAGGGAGGGATCGGGATCTCTTACATTTGTTTATGTTGTATCTTGTATAAAAGCTTTCTTAATTCTAATGTGACACTCGCAGTTTTACTTTTAAGGTTTATAATCTCGTATTTTTCGTGCAATCTAGGTGTTTACTTTATTGCATAATCGCAAAGTGTCACAACGGTGATCTAAGAAAATCATTTATACTTGAAATCAGACGTTCAAAAGATTTTTTAATTGATTTTGTGAGGGATATTATTTTGAAATACGTTTTATTTTAATCTAGTTGCGTTATTATCTTTCTCAAGGCGCGTTCTTAAAAAGGTTTTATAATACCTTGGATAGTTGAAAAAAATTTCTAAGATAGCCAAGTGTTTTTGGGATAGTTTTGAGATAATTTTCATTATCTTATAGCTAGCTATCAAAATGAGCTTAAGCTGTAAGGAAAGCTATCTCTTTTAACATATCATGACAAATATAATGAGAACGTTTCGTTATCTTTATCTTTATCCTTACCTATAAAAAATTTAAAAATTACACGTGAAATCGCAATCATAATCTAGCCTATTTAGAGACCTTAAACATTCATACCAAATCTGTTGTCCAGTCATGATAAGTAAGATGAAAGATGTGATTTTTTAGTTTAAAAATTTAATACGGAGTCCCATGCAAAATAATTTTACATAGAAATAATAGTTTTTTTCCATATTGGTTACTCCGATTTTTCAAACAAATTTCATAGTTTTGATTAAAATATACGTTACACATATTAAAAAAACGTATGCAATTATTTGAAAGAATGAAGTATTTTCTTATAAGATGTATAATGATCAGCTTTATATAACTTTCGAGATTACTCTTCAAGAGAAGAGATAGTAAATACAAATTTATTATTTTGCTACTTTGATTGTTAAGTGTCATTTTTAACCCGTATTTCGTAGCATTATGCCTTAGTTAATGGCGATATAAGAGGTGTTTATGATTAGAATGTTACATACTAATATTAGCTACTTGACGTTTTAGTAAGGTACGGAAGGCTTCTGAAGTTTTGGATGGATTTTGTATGTTAATTGGCTTGGGCCAAGTTTATGGAATTGAAGTATTAGAAGACTAGCCTATAAAGTCAAAGATTGCAAGCAAGCATGTAACACCCCCATTTATCCAAGAGCATTTGAGCAAGAAATTCTCGAGTCATAAATAGGGGGTTACCATGTCGGTTTCCCAAGGTAATACATATCAAAACACAACAATTTAAAATAATTATTGCATAATAACTTAGTAGATACCATTTACAACCTTCAAAATAAATTCCAAAAGTATAGAAGATGTCTAACTCAAAAATACCAAAAGTCTACACTGAATAAAGAAATCTAGTTTTTACATAGCCATTGACGTGGCTAAACTATACCTAGTTTTTACCCCAAAATCACCCCTTTTTTAATATCTTTTAGGCTAATCACTATCATTTATCGTGGCAATTTTTGCATGGCTTAACAAAAAAAAAAAACGAAGGCTTTTTGACATCCTTTACGGTTGAACGTTTAATCCGAGAGGAAGGGACCAAAGACATGGACCACTGGTGCCTAATCGAACACAAAAGAGAAGAGGAGAAACAAGAGGCAAGAGCTCAGGACCCAGCTCGCCCGAGCTGACCTGGCACGGCTCAAGCAGCATGTCGGGATAGCTCGTTTGAGCTAGACCTGACATCGCAATAAATATTGATGGCTCCTCCCCCATATCTTAGATGTGTATAAATAAGATAATTGAGGATATAATTAAGGATCCCATTCTGTATTTGTGAACCCTATATTAATCTTCATCTCTTGTAAATTAGATAAGCTTAATTTACCTTAGAAAACTCTCAAAATAGTTAATCTTTAATTACTCAGGTTCTAATTATTGGTTCAAATTTCTTTTTCTTGGGTTATATGAAGATTGGGTGATAAATTTTCTCTTATATTTTGGCTTTCTTATTATTGCTCATTTACCTTTACTAATTAGTTGGTACAACTCTTAATCTGTCTTAATCTTTTGTTAAGTACTTTTATTAATCATCATATTTATCTTAACTTATGTTTATGTTGATGTAATTTCTGTCTTAATCTCCATGATTAGTGCGTAGAGTGTTAGCTAGGGTTAATGAGGGATGATCGATTAGGGGTTAAATGCATTATTAACTTCCCTTAAGCTTAATTGTTGGCTTTGTTTTCAACTAATGCAATCTAAATGTTTGATGAAATTTGTGAATCATCTTTTCCATGTTTTATTATGTGTTAGTGCCCTCCCATAAGATTGAGAGCCTTAGGAGGGCGAGAGCTTTCATTATGTTGTTTGGAAGGGTAGGTGTACGCGAAAGCTAGCCTATTTTACCTAGGTAGAGGCGTAAGATCGAGAATCTTATCCCATAGTCCAACTCAACAACTAGTCTAAGATAGTTATCATGTAACTCCTAATATAACCCATATGAACTTATGATCCCTAGTTCCCCCCCTTTTTTTAAGGAAAGATCAATTCATCAATAAATCGCCAAACGACACTTACAAAAGATTGGGGTAATCGAAAACAAATCTAATTGAAACCAGCAAACAAACTCTTCTTGTAAAAATAAAGATCTCAAAAAATGTTTTGACAATTCGGCTTGTCCTTGTATTGCTATCTTTTTGTAACTTTTAAGGGGATCCTTCGTTTGATTCACGGATACAGAAAATTCACCTTTGTCACTGTTACCAATGTAACGCTTAATTTATGAGAGAAAATTACACCCTCATATTTGATCACATCATACTCCAAGGTCAATCCATGGCTCCTAGACACGAATGGATGAGTTGCTCCCGTATAAAGCATAACAAAAGACGATCTACTATTAACAAGAAATGTATTGGTTGTACATAGTCATCAACCACGTACTTATCCATCATGGACAGTTCACCGCTATTCTTTTGCCCTTATTGCACCGTACTAGTAGATCCAGATGGTTTCGCCTCAACGCTCTAGTTGAAATTTGATAAGCGTGGTTTTTGTCGCATTTTTATACCTTTTTTATTACATTTTAAGCATAAAGTATACTAGTTATAGCCGTATACATTCATATTTTACTTGTATCTTGATAGTTTGTATTTTCACTAATTAATTTCTAGGAAATCGAGTTGATGAGCCAGGATTAGACTCGGGAAGCGAAGACGAAAAAGACGATGCTGAATTAAAAGTTAAGAAGGAAGAAGAAAGCGAAGTGGGAACTCAGCCGTCTGGCCGGCCACTAACCTAGCAACCGGTCGCCTTCTTGGCATGGCCACCTGCCTCTCCCTTCCCCTCAAACGAGCAGCGACGCAGCAATAAGTGGTCCCCATCCGTGGACCGGTCGTCGGCCAACCGACTAGTGGCCGGTTCATTACGAAATGTCCCTCCTTCCTCCTTGCACGCGTTGAGCATGGTTTGACCACCACCCAATCGATTTGCCTCATGGCCACCGGCTGTGGTTGAACTCTTTAAATTTTTGCGTCTTTTGTGCCAGGGCTAGGTGTCGGCCACCGGCCGGCCGACCGACCTTGGACTCGCCTCGCACGTTTTTTGTCGACTATCCTCCCCCATTGTAATAACTTAGTATAAATATATGTTGTTGAGATGGATTTTTAATAGGAAGTATTAGGAAATTAGATGGCATGAAATTAGAAAATAAAACCCGTCTCGCTAGTATTAGATCGTGATATAGGATAGATTAGATTAGATAGTTTTAATATTTTCTTGAATGTTCCCTAAATTAGTATAATCTTGTAATAGCTAGTGTTTTGGGTTTTATTTTAGTGAATACGATACTGAATCCTTCTTTTATATTCAAGTTCTTATCTTTCTTGTCTCATCTTTGTGGGTAAAATTTATTTCCGTTCAATTTCATTTCCTTTACATTAGTTAATATATCTCATTACTAGTTATGTTTTGTATAATTGGTATTTAGTTAATTTTTGTATTTATGTCAAATATGTTTGAGTAGATTATCACAGGGTTAAAGGGTAATCTTTGTGGGATTAAGGCCCGGTTCTTTCTAACTTTTTAGAGCTGAACTGAACTGAATTGAACTGAATAGAGCTTAACTAAACTAAATGGAGCTGAACTGAACTGAACTGAACTGAATGGAGCTGAACTGAACTGACTTGAATAAAGCTGAACTGAAATAAGTTTATTGGAGCTGAACTGAGCTGAAATAATAATAGTAATAAAAGAATAATAATAATAATAATAATAATAATAATAATAATAATAATAATAATAATAATAATAATAATAATAAATTTAATAATAACAACAACAATAATAATTATGATTATTAGTTGTTATCATAATCATAATGGTAATGATAATGATAATGATAAATATTATTAGTTGTTATCATTAGTCTTAGTAATAATATTAGTAAATAGTAAAAGTAGTATTAATATTAATATTATTGATTTTGATAGTTATAACATTCATTATAATAAGAATAATAATTAGTGATAATAATAATAGTAATAACAATAGTGATAACAATAGTACTAGTAGTAGTAGTGGTGGTGGTGGTACTCGTCGTCGTAGTGGTGGTGGTGGTGGTGGTGGTAATGGTAGAGGTGGTGGTATTGGTAGTTATAATAATGCTTTGAGCTTTGAGCTTGATAAAATAATAATAATAATAATAATAATAATAATAATAATAATTGCGGATTTTCTGCTTTATTCCTGGGACAGAGGACGTGATGTGTGTGTTGATTTGACTGTCTCTTCCCCCTTGACTCAGACTGGGATGTCTGATTTTGTGCCGACACGGGTTGTCGCTGATGCTGCTCAGCGCAAATGTACTAAGTATGGGGATTTATGCGCGACTGATGGTTATGGTTTCCTACCCTTCTCTTTCTCTTCGCTTGGGGAGCTGGGCTCGGATGCTGTTGACTTGCTCAAGCGGATCCAGAAATTCTCGCTCAGGATACTGGGGCTCGGGTGGCCGCTTTTATTTTTTTCTAGATTTAGCTTTGCTGTAGCTAAGGGGGTGGGGGCCCAGATTGTCTTCTCGGCTCCCCACCAACTTCATGTAAACTTTTCATTTTATTTTAATGAAAGCTGCGCGCATTATAATAATAGTAATAATAATAGTAATTATAATTATTATAATAAATAATAATAGTAATATTAATAATATTGATAATAGTTGATATTAATATTATATTCCTCTCCAGTTCATAATAATTTTCGTATTTTGTATTACATAGTTTTCAAGACGATATTTTGACTTGATTTCTCTTCATTTATATTCAATTTTTTTTTTTCATTTAAAAAATATGTTTCCAATTTTTTTTTTTTTTTTTTTTTTTTTTTATGATGAATGTAAATGTTTTTTGTTATAACGTCTAAGTTTTTATATTTTAAAACTTATTTATGGTCAAAGTAATAACGAGGGATAATTATGTGATGGAGGGAGTATTATTTGATTAATTAATAATAATAATAGTAATAAAATAATAATAATAACTAATATTAATATTAATATTAATAAAAAAACTAAGTTTAAGACGCGTAGAACTAAAGTGAGCTGAATTTAGTGGAGCTGAATTGAACTGAATAGAGCAAAACTGAACTGAACTGAGCTGAATGGAGCTGAACTGAACTGAGCTGAGCTGAGCTGAACTGAATAGAGCTGAACTGAACTGAAATAAGCTGAACTGAACTGAAATGAGCTGAAATTAAGCTGGAAAGAACATGGCCTAAATAGGGTTAGTTATCATGTTTTGCTAAATGTAAATTTGTGGGTGCCTTATCTTTAACCTCATGCACGCTATCGGTTTGATGAATTGCTTGAAGTGAAAACTTGAATTTTTCTCTATTCTTGTTCAATATTCTTTGAAACAAAAGCTAAGACTAGTAATTAGGCAACATGATTTAGATAGACTCAGCCTAATATGGTTGATAGCTCGCTAGTTAGACCTGACCTAAGGGGCCTTTTGGATTGAATGGTTAAGACTCTACGTAGACAAGTATCCATCATAGTTACCTTCTTTTGAATGTGAATATCGTTGGATGAGTGCATTGTTTTGTGCATTGAATGTGTTTGTTGATTTGCTTGTACGAGAGTTTGAGCCTTTGTCCACCCTATTGAATTGTCTTGAACGGAAGCCTTGACTGGTGGCTAGACCGTGCAAGATAGATGAGTTTGGATTATCTAGGGTGAAAACCCGATTAGACTCAACTTAAGAACCGTCTCTCATTGATAGATAGAGAACCTTATCCGATCCTCTAACTTTGTCGTTGCATTATTTGTTTAGCTTATGTTTATTAGTTTAAATCAATTAGCTTAGCATTATTTTTTTAGCTTATGTTTATTAGTTCATTATGTGAATACCCCACCCTGCCCGTTTTTATAACGCCCTCTACTAATCAAGTAATGGTTTTCAAATGGAATGCGTAGCTACGACGATTGTGTAAATGCAAACATCATTTTACATATAATAATCCTAAGCATGTAAGACACGTTCTAGAAGGTTTAATGCATGTTTGGCTTCGTCAAAGTTGTTTTAGCACGTGGAATGTTTATTTATTAAATATAAAATAAATAAACAAGGTTCAAGAGAAAAGGGAGCCATTGGGATCTATCCTATTAGAACCCTGACATCTGGCCACAACTCCGACTCAAAAATAATAAATATACAACTCGCTAATTACAAATAGAGTAACTATGATCCATAATTAATAAATCATGACAACATTACAATAATTACAATAACTAAATTACAACAATCAAATTAGACTATTAACAAATTTAACTACAATTAAATTAAATAAAAGAAATAATTAAAATACAAAAGTCTAAATAGATTAAGTACAACTTATTTCTTAAGTTGGACCCAATATATTTAAATTATTCCCAATCCATATTTTTTCAAATAGAATTAATAAGCAATTGCAATAGAATAAAAGAAACGAAAACAAACTGCCCAGATCCGAGCACTGGATGTATTAGAAAGCTATTCTAACCAGAATAGACCCGTGCAGTCCACGTTTTTTTGCTATTATTATTGTCATTTACAAATACTAAACGAATGTTTGAAATAAATAGTTAAAAAATCTAAATAAATTCTTAAAAATTCTAAACTATGAGAAATGCTTAATAAAATAATTTTTACAAAATTAAAATTTTCCATTTACAAATTAAACTAAATAACACTCTAATTGGTTAATAAACTAAATTTAATGCTAATTATCACAAGATTATACAAAATATGATACTCGTAATAAAAAATTGAATTTCATTCCACCTTAATTTAGATCATATCTTCGTCTACCTTTATCATTTAATATAGTTGCACAAATATTTAAAAAGTTAAGTTAAGTTATCCATGTTATTTACAATCTAAAACGACTAAATAAAAGAAATAAAAAAAAGTGGATGTAATAAAACACACATTAATAATCTACCGATATTGTTCATCTACCCACATTCATAGAATATGATCGATGACCCATTAAAACCAGGAAAAAAAAATGAATTGATCGTATGTCACATGGCTCAAAAGAAGTCTATTTAAAATTTAGTTTTAAATCATTTGTCATCGAGTGTAGGTAGGTGGGTGCTTTGCACGCGCATCTATATTAATCAAGAAGGCGAGAGAAATATGAATTGCTTGATTACAATAGAATTTCACATTTATTTACAAGATAGGTTATTTAGTTTTAATGTTTAAGTGATGAGATTAATTATCTAATTGTCATGAAATTATATGGAATAGTGATCGGTAAAGTTAGAACTTAGTTCCGACTGGTCTTTGGATCACATACTTGTTTCTTTTCCTATCATACAACACATGATCGTCAATTTAATCTATGTTACGATTTAGTCGGCAATTTAAATCAAGTTAAATTAAATAACTTTGAAGTTCTATTGTAAAAAGAACGAGTTGAAGGCAAATAAAAGGAACGATTCGATCCATCTGATAAATTGCCCACTTTTGAATGTAAAGATATGTAAACGATCGAGACAATCGATCACTTTAGACGAATTAGCCTTTTAAACTCGAGTCAAAACGAACATTTAATAGGGTACGTTAATTCGTACTCATGTTGAAACTAAGTTTCGTTAGTTAGTGCAGCATAAATAAATGTTAGCGTGCTAAAAATAAATGTTAGTGTGTTAAATGCATAAATGAAAAGTTGTAACGATAACTTAAATCACAAGTAAAAAAACCTGGTTAATCGAAAGAAAAAGAAATAAATAAAATAAGATTAAAGCAATGAAAGAGAGGCAGATTTTGTGCACCATCAACTTACATGTAAATCAGGACGCCGTCTAGTAGTCGTTTATTATTTAGAAATGTAAATTTCGAACAAGAAAGGGTACGCCTTCGACGGTTTTTGTAAAATAGTTAACGTTTTTGTATTGCATCGCAGGGCTGTTTTGTAAATCGATTTGTGACTTCGTTACCCGATGGTTTTTCGATCTAAAAGTTGTTTTGGAAATAGGGGAATGAGTATTTATCAAACATGTTATCGTTTTCTACGTTTGGATGTCGGAGTTGGTAGAAAAATGGATGTAAAGTTGATTTTGCGCACTGAAACTGACGCGAAGATAGAGTTTTTCAACTCTGATTTTCGTGCAAGTTTGAGAGCGATTTAGTGTTTTTTTTCTTGTATTGTTGCAGGGAGATTATAGGTGAGTGGGAAGGGTTGTAAATGGGTGTATAATGATGCTTTTATAAAGGTTAGGGTTAATAGGTACGAGTTTTGGATCAATTTTGAAGGGGTTTTAGGCTTGAGAAGAGGGGCTGGAAACAGGGAAAGGAAATTGTGTGTGGGCTGTTTGAGTGGGTTGTTTTTGGATGGGTTAGAGTAGTCGTATGGGCAAGACAATATGTAGGGTGGTAGTCGGGAGGATAGGCTACATGGTGTAATATGTGTAGGTTGTTATAGGTAATGGCGCTAAGGCTCGGCAAGAAGGGCTTAAACACCGTCGCAAAATCGAGTTAACATCTCATTTTAAAAATTAGTTTTAAAACAACACGTAAGGCAATTTATAAAACTTAAAATCGACTTTTCAAGTCGGGTATACTAAAAAGAGTTAAGAAATTATTTCAAAATCGCAACTTTAATTCGTTTTAAATTTAATTCCAATTGAACATAAATGATTGGAAAACGAAACTCAAAAATTGATTTTAAAATAGGATAAAACCCTCCGTGTTAAAGTAAACTAAAAAGATACTCCCTCTGTCTCATTCATTTGTTGGCCTTCTATATTCTTTGTGAGGAGTATTTTAACCAAAGGCAAACAAATGATTGGGACAGAGGGAGTATTTATTAAAAATTAATTCAAAACTTTTAAATTTACTTGAAATAAATTATTTAAAATTTATTTAAACGAAAAAAAATCAATTAAATCTCATTTTATATTATAAAACGAATCTCCATTAATTGACAGCGTCGAGACGATATTACATATTGTCCTATCATCATGGGGTGTTTGGCGGAAGTCTTATAATTTCCTCTATCGACACATACGGGTATCTACAACTTCTTTCACATTAGTTAACACTCCCACCAACAGTTTCTTAAGTTACTCCAAACACAAGCCCACCTCGAACCTCACCGCCATCACTTGCGCGCTCAGCTGCATCTCTTCCACATACGTAACTAAATCACATGAAGTTGTCATAGTACTCGTCGATTGTCATCTCTTCATTCATCCTGAATGTATCGAACTCGGCTCTCAGCTTGCTTCTGGTAGGCTCCACGATCAACTCTACCCTTAGCCCCCCTAAAGCTTATCCAATGAATTAATTCCTCTCCGGTCTCATTGTAGTACTCCCTCATATGCGCTCTGCTGTTGTACCACCATAACATAGGCTTACCACTGAGGTAGAAAGCTGCCTGATCAACTTTGAACCCTTTAGAACATTGGCAACCTCTAAGATTGTCTCCATCACTATAGACCTCTCGTCCAACACCTTTGGCATACCCGTCCCCTCAAACTTCGCCGGACGATGGCGAGCAATGGTATTACTATTAGTGATAGCACGAAGCCTACCGTAAACATCGAGTTGACGAAATAAAACAAAGACGTGGCCTTCAACAAAACCACTCGGTCAAGTAGAGGATCGATCTACTTGGTTAGGTGCTCCATGGCTCCCTCGGTTAAGTGACACCACTCAAAGGGTTTCCTCTTCTACTAGGTCATGTAACCGAGTCCAAAGACCAACCTGCATCCTCCATCAAAATTCAATCAGGCGAGTGCTTTCACTTGGCCGCGTATCTACTCTACTCGACCAGGTGCACCTGAATTCATCACTAGACCTCTTATTTTAACAATTTAACCCTAGCATCTGTTCTATTTTACATTTTAAGACACAAATTCAAAGTACATACCCCACCAATGTCCATTATATTTCATCACATTTCAACATCACACCAGCATACCATCATTCATCATATCACAAATCATGTTAACTCACATTGGCATAGTACAACAAGTATGCATCATATAACATCCATTATCGATTCCCATGCTCATTCCTTACCACAATAAGTTACCGGTTTGAGACTGGAAGGGCCTTATTGTGATATAGGGACACCTCAAAAAATCCAAGCAAGGCTGGCTCCTAAAAATCTCTACTCGGATTCATTTTATTTAGACAGCCTAAGTTCATTGAGTTCATTGATTTTAGGTTAGAAGATCGTTGCTCTGATACCTCTTTGTAACACCCCCACTTACCCAATAGCCTTTAGCTAGACCTTCCCAAATAAGGTGGGGCGTTAATAACTCGGTTGCCCGAGTTAGTACATATCAAATCAATAGTAAGGACAATTTAAATAATTCATAAGAAGAAATATAATTGCGGTTAAAACTAAAATCTAATTATCTAAAATACCAGACTATATTAAATAAACAAAAAACTGACGACTAAGACTCTATTACGTAAACCCTCTCGTCCGCCCTCATCCAATCCCAAGGACATCAACCGCAAATCACAACCTGCTATAACTAATGTTTCACCGTATGCCGGAAAAATCGAATGGATCACAGTATAGTTGAAAACATTTAAAAAGTCAATAACAGCTAACACAAATAATCACATGCAATGGAACGGTGCAACATCATCATAAAATCATCACGAGTCACACCACCACACCACCATCAATCTTGTCACTCTTATTGTGGTAAACGCCACTCACGCACCATCGCGTCGCTGCGCCACTCGGGACCATGGAGCTCTCCGGGTAGGAGGATGCGTCATGAGTTTGTTACCGATTTGAAAGGCTTTGAAACCGATGAGAGGTTCGAACAAGCCATCATTTGAAGGAGTCGCTACCAAATTATTGTGGAAAATTGAAAAACCGTTCGACTCATTATACAATGTCTAATGAGTACAAAGTAAAGATGACATAGACACTAAGAATCGTTCCCTTAGCATTTTATGTCTAGAATGACTCGCACGGATGTTCACAGAGATTCCAATAAAGGGGTGAGGGTACGTATTGGAAAGCCCTTCAATAAGACACCTAATCCCACCTGCTCATAGCGGCCTTTACTAATGATTAGAGTTGTACTTGTTACATTTAAATTTAAAGGTAATATAGAGAATGATAGGCAAACATTGTTTTGAACGTATCATGTGAGGATTGCTAAGTTGGTTGAATTATCAAGCTAGAATTAAATGCCGAAGTTGATTCAAAGTCGATTACATGTGAGCAATCCAAGCATACACTAAAGGCATGTACATTTGCCTTATAACCCGAATCAAAAGAAAAGCGAAAATAAAAAAATAAAAAAATAATTAAAATTAAAAATATAAATAATTATAACAAGTTAAGACATGAAATATGCGATAATATCGATAATAATTAATTAAAAACGAGAGTTAAAGCCTACGTCTTGGCTGTTGAGAAACAGGGGCAAAAAGGACCTTAGAACATGCGCATCACTTGATGCGCCCCTTCTAAGGGCTTGTTTGACCATGTGTGGTTAAACAACCTTATTGGAAAGGCAAAAGGGACTTCAATACCGCGTTATAGAAGGCGCAACAAAAGCTGCGTCCCTTATAAGGATGTATTTGGGTCTATTTGTCAGATACGAACAAATTGTTATGTTCGTTAAATTAGAATTCGTTATTCATTGTTTATTTATGACTGATCTATGTAAATAAAATATTAAAACAAAGATTTAAAGAAAAAAAAGAAGTCATCAAATCATTCAATATCGATTATTGAAGATTAAAAACGTTTTTGAAAAGGGTTTGAAAAAGGTAATGTGCTAGTATAAACGAGACTTTTAATGCGCAGATCTACCGTAATAAATCGATTAAAATTAATTATTAGCGATATGAGACGGGTTTAATATCAGATCAGGGAAAGCAGACTCAGAGGGAGCCTTAGAAGAGGCGCACGACATTGTGCGTCCCTTCTAGGCTTCTTCTGAGTGTTGTTAAGGTTAAACACGGTTTTAATATCAATTTAAAGTATTATTTATTGGTTTATATGACAAATATACATGTAAATAAACATAAATAATGTAAAACAAAATTAAAATAAGGTGTTTACACACTTTGACTTACATGTTAGCATCGCTAGTAGACTAAAGTCGGTTTTTAGCAATTATCGTGACAATGTAGGTGAAAGTGCCCTTGAAATTAGCTTACATTGATTAGAAGTTGAGTGTAGGGGTCATTTTTGGTCGATGCAAACGAGGCGAGAAACTTCATAGGAGTCAAGCTAACGAGGCTGATTGATTAACCCCCTAATTGCCAAGAGTAGTAACAATATTGTCTTAGAAAGCAAAGAGAGAGAAAAGAATACTAAAGGGCAGACAATCGTGTGCCAAATATGGAGAGACGAGCTCTCTGTTTATAGCACAAAAGGTGAAGATTTCCACTCAGATTGTAACAACTAAGAACGGCTCCTTAGAAGAGCCGCAACAACATCTGCGTCCCCTAGAAAACGAGCAGCAGCTCATACGCGTTATTGTGGATTCCGAGGGGAAGGGATAAAGTTTTATCTTATTAGATAGAAAAAGATTCGCGGGTCGAACTCTTAGCATTATAAAATATTACCTTGACGGTTGCAAATGAATATTCCATCTCAGAACAAGACAGGATTCTGAAAAAGGAGTGTTTTTTTCCCCAGACCCCGAAACGCCTCTAATTAATGTTAAAACTGTTGGAGCCAGTGTCCTCCACAGTTAGTGCAATAACATAAATAAATCTCTGTAGGTTCACAGGATATACTTTGTATAATAATCAGTTGATTAACGTTTATCAATAACGGTTGGCTCGCTAGAAGTTTGACGTTATTCTCATTTTATTATGGCGGTGATCAACTGGTCCCTATAAGTCACACCTATAGGATGTGTCTGAGAGATGTGATTATATGAATAATATAGTCATATTGATGCCTTATACGACTAAAAGGTTAGTCGATGTATTTGACTAAAAGGTTAGTCAAAAATGATGATGATAGACGGATTAAACTGTTAATTCGTAAATTGAATATAAACTGTTATATTTAATTAATGTAAATAATGTTAGCTTAAACGAACTAATCAGTTAATTCGTGATTAAATATAAACCGTTATATTTAATTAAGCAAATGTATTACTCGTAATAATTATTGTAAATATTGTCAGACATGTATTAATAAATCGACTGCAAAAGGTTGAGTGGACTTATTAATAAGATGACGATATTAGTGACGATAATTATAATAATACAATGGATGTTATTTACTAGGGGTGACCGAAAAATATGAAGCAATAAATTGATATATCTACTCGGTCCAAATGGGTTTGGATAGTATCCTAATTGCAATTTCTTATTTTAGGAAAACCTAGCTAGTATGATTAGGAGAGAATAAAAAAGAAAAAGACCTAGGTTTTTGGAACAAGTGTGACGGCACAAATACAAAACACTAGGGTGATTTTTCTCTCAATTTTTCTCTCTAGATCTATCATCAAACCTCACATAAAATTAGCGGTAATTTTGTATAATCGTTCTAGCACGATTAAGGCATATCAAGGAGCATTTTGGGTGCAACTAGTAGGAGATATCATACTTTTGATATTGTTCTTAAGCCAATTTGCAAGGACCATAGGTTGATTTTTATCTCTTATTTATATCGTTATTTTCATATATGACTCGTTATTTCGTATCTTATAATTTTGTTATATTCCTGAAATTTAGAGGAGAAATATACGGATATTTTCCCACAAGTGGTATCAGAGCATAAGGCTACAAAATTATATTTTATGAATTTCATATTATGGATTTTGCATCTTGTTTTGCGTCGGAAAAAATTTTTTTTTTTACACGGACTGTTTTTTTGTGTGTGCCGTGTGGTTTCAATTTTTTTTTCGCCTTCGATTTTGGTTGTTCTTGTTCCATTTGATTTTTAATATTGGTATTTTAATCGGTTAGAATAATCATATGAAAAATTTGTAGATGTTTGATTTAATAAAGATTAAATTAAAACGTAAATGAATTCGTTTTGTTGATTAAATTACAAATTTGTTGTTTTTTTTGCTATATAGTTTTTAGCATATACGATTGATCTTGTTTCATTAATTAATATGCTAATCTTGTTCTAATAGCAACCATAAACGATTTCTATTCATCAAAGTTTTTTTTTTGTGTTAAATGAAGCGAAAAAAAAAAAAAATTTTGCTGCTGTTCTGTGCGGCTGCTGCTGCTGTTTTCGAAAAAAAAAAAAATTTGTTTTCCTGGCTGTGAACAGTACCCGTACTGCTGTTTTCGGGAAATTTTTTTTTTGTTTTTCCTGGCTGTGAACAGTACCCGTACTGCTGTTTTCGAAAAAAAATTTTTTTTTTTTGTTTTTCCTGGCTGTGAACAGTACCCGTACCGAAAAAAAAAATATTTTTTTTCGTTTGTTGTGAATCGGTTCACTATTATATGATACCTAATTATTTTAAAGCGGTTTAAAATAATGTTAAAGTTGGATTTGTTTGATACGAATTTTGTGACTTATTACGGAATGATCACATAATTTAATCAGGTTAAAAGGTGGTTTGGATAAATTACTCTACATAATTACGGAATTATGTCTTGAATGAATAATTTATTTAGTTGATGCATTTTTTTTATGTTGTTTGAATGAATGAATGATTTTATTTACGTATTTTTGCAATTGGTTTAAAATGTAATACCTAGTGTGGCCTTAGTTAATCATGTTTTCGTAATGATGGAAACATGGTTTGGATGTATTTTTGATATCTCGTATCTTTTTCTTTTAATTATGTTTTGGGAATTAGAATGTAAATGGGTTTATTTTTGTAATTTTGAAATGTAATTTTGAGAAGACTAGAGACGGAGATCAGATGCTCACTCCCGCTACATGGACCAAGATGGAACATCAAGTCAAGCTTCTCTGGTCCATAAGGATGGATTCCAAACTTGTATTTACTGTTCATTTTGGTAGATAGGCCACACTAGGACCGTTGTAATAGTTTACGTATTTTCTCGCTTTCGTTCTCTTTCACATGATAGATAATTGCATCATATTCCGCCTAAACCAAACCACCTAAAATGCATGAAAAATGATTCATATAGTTTGAATATTTAATCATGGACATACAGATGTCACTTGCGTTTTTAGGGCCATCACCTTAGTTTAAATCATTCTCGAGTTGCTAGACATTCGTTCACTTAAAATGAATTAAAGTTAAGATGATGGGACCTTCCCCTATAACTAAAATTGAGACTAGTCTTTATAGGGAAAACTACTATGAACCCCTTCTTCGTCGGAAGTCATAATATGACCCCTTCTACGTTGGGTAAGTAGTGAGTGTTGACCTATTTTATCTCAACATTATAGTACAAGTAATATCTCGTGATTATGATGGACTAAAGATAGAATTTACAGAAATTTATCGACCAGGAATTCTAAAAGTAGAATTAGCCAAGAGGTTGGCTTATCAATTTACAGAAATTGAGTCTTGGGATCATTTATATAATTCTTGAGGGAGGTCAATTGTATAAATGCACGAGTCATCGCATTAAACAGTTTTTGCATTAGACTTAAATTTAAAACGATGAATACTTATCATATTTATTTTCTTTTTCACAGTTTTTGAATTCGTTATATACAGATATAATTGCTAATAACAAATGGCTGGCCATACTGATGACCCAATGCCAAGTGCCATGCTCGGACGTGAGTCCTGGCTTAAGATTTTCATGGACAATATGAATCAGTCAACGCGACTGAAGAATAACGGGTCCAACTTTGCGGACTGGGAGGCGGCATTACGGAATGCTGCCATTGCTAACGGTAAGCTCAAGTACTTGACTGAGCCACTACCGCCCAACCCAGTCCCCAATGCAGGAGCCAATGAATCACTTGCTTATAGTGATTTCATGATGGAGGCGGGTGCGATAAAGAACGTACTCATCTTTTCAATGGAATCAAATTTGCAAAGGCGATTCATTGCCCATGGTGCGAATAAGATTGCCCCGCTCTCTACTCTAACGAGTTCTCGAAAGCTCCGAGGATCGTTAGCTATGAGCATACATGTCGCTTCTTTGAGGCGAAACTCCAGAAGGGCCAAGCGGTTAGCCCACACATTCTTGATATGATTGAGAATGTCGAGAAACTGGAGGCACTTGGTTGCAAAATCGATGAAAAGATCGTCATTGACCGCGTTCTTCATTCACTTCATGATGGTTTTGCCCTTTTCAGGGCAAATTACTATATGAATGATATGAAGAAGAGTCTTCATCAGCTCCACTCACTTCTCGTACAGACCGAGAGTGATCTGAAATTGAGTGGGAGTCTGAAACAAGACGTTCTCATGGTTGCAAACAAGGGCAAAGGAAAGGGCAAGGCTCAGGCCAACCTAGCTGTAGGGAAGCCGAAATTCAAAACGCCAGGGCAAGGCAAGAGTAGGCCTGGTGAGACTAGCGGTAGCTCACAAGGCAAGACAAAGAGCGATGAAGGTAACGTGGAGTGCCACCATTGCCACAAGCTTGGGCATTGGATGAGGAACTGCCCCGTGTACCGTGAGGACATAAAAGCAGGCCGCGTCTCTCCTGTTGGTATGTCTTCTTCTTTTATTCATATGATTGAGATTAAGCATGCAAGTTTCGGAACTTGGGTACTTGATACTGGTTGTGGTTCTCATCTGTGTAATCATTTGCAGGGCCTAAGAAACATCACAACTCTCGCAAGGGGTGATGTGGACCTGCGAGTGGGGAATGGAGCAAGAGTAGCTGCCGTTTCAGTGGGAACATATGTAATCCAACTCCCGAGTGGATTTGAGTTATTTCTGAATAACTGTTACTATGTACCCAGTTTATCTAAAAACATTATTTATGTTTCCGTACTTGATAAGGACGGTTTTTCGTTTGTAATAAAGGATAATAGCTGTATTTTCTCTTTAAACAAAATGATTTATGGTAAAGCAGTTTCCATGAATGGGATTTATGTTTTAGATCAAACCACAGATATAATGCATGTGAGTAGTAAGAAAGAAAAGGTTGGTGACAAAGATCAAACCTATCTATGGCATTGCCGTATGGGACACATAAATGAAAAACGCGTGAAGAAGCTCATTGACAATGAGACTATCTCCCCATTTGACTATGAATCTTTTGGCACGTGTGAATCATGTCTCATAGGCAAAATGACTCGAATTTCCTTCAAAGGTGTTGGAATGCGCGCTGCTAACCTATTAGGACTCATACATACTGATGTGTGTGGACCTATGTCAATCAACGCTAGAGATGGCTATAGATATTTTATCACTTTCACGGACGATTTGAGTAGATATGGTTATGTCTACTTAATGAAGCATAAAAGTGGTCCTTTGAAAAGTTCAAGAATTCAGAATAAGGGTTGAAACCTGCTGGATAGAAAGATTAAGACACTCACGTTCAGATGTGGGTGGCGAATATCTTTCGAAGGAGTTTGATCGACACCTTAAAGACTGTGGTGTAGTACTACAGTTAACTCCACCTGGAACACCACAATTGAATGGCGTGTCCGAACGGAGAAATCGAACATTACTTGATATGGTTCGATCCATGATGAGTCACACGGTTGTACCTGACTCATTGTGGGGTTATGCTCTTTTGTCAGCTGCTTTAATACTTAACCGAAGTCCGTCTAAAGCTGTAGACAAGACTCCATATGAATTATGGAAGGAAACGGTCCCTAACTTGTCCTTTATTCGGGTTTGGGGCTGCGAGGCTTATGTCAAGTGGAGACCTGACGATAAGCTCGGCCCACGATCGGCCAAGACATACTTTATTGGTTATCCAAAAGGGATGTTTGGTCATTACTTTTACTCGCCTACCGAACATCGCGTTTTTGTTGCGGCTAGTGCGACGTTCTTAGAGAAAGAGTTTCTCGAGAATAGGACAAGTAATGGAACCTTCGATCTGTCGGAGATTCAAGAACCAACAACCGAGCACTCAAGGAGGAACCGTTTTCCTTCATCTCGTCTGTCGGTTAATATTCCGTTGAAACCCATGAGGGTTCGGTAGAAGGTCTTCCATGTCCTCCAACAGATACATTGGTATGGTCGAGGAGAATTAGAGAGATGACGTTTTACTCCTAGAGAGTAATGAACCCGCTACCTATAAAGGTGCCATGACCTGTTCCGACTCTAAGCTATGGCTTGACGCCATGCAATCCGAGATGGACTCTATGTATGAGAATGACGTATGGGATCTGGTTGACTTACCTGATAAGGTTCGACCTCTTCAGTGCAAATGGCTTTACAAAATAAAGCATTCTGTAGAAGGACAACCAGATACATACAAGGCACGACTAGTGGCAAAGGGTTTCACTCAAGTGCAAGGATTGCACTATGATGAAATTTTTGCACCCGTAGTTATGCTGCATTCCATTCGGATAATCTTAGCGATTGCCGCTTTTCATGACTATGAAATTTGGCAGATGGATGTGAAAACCGCCTTCTTAAACGGTTATTTGGAGGAGGAGTTGTACATGGTACAACCCGAATGTTTCATTGATCCTAAAAATCCTAAGAAGGTATGCAAGCTTAAGCGTTCCATTTATGGACTTAAGCAGGCTTCTCGGAGTTGGAATCATCGTTTCGACCACGTGATAAAAGAGAATGGATTTACTCGATCAGTCGAGGAACCATGCTTATATATCAGGTCGAGTGGGAGCAAGATTGTCTTCCTAATATTGTATGTCGATGACATACTCGTGATTGGGAATGACATACCTCTCTTAACTCGGTTAAGGTAAAAGTATGGTTAAAGAACCATTTCCAGATGAAAGATCTGGGTGAGGCACAACGCATATTGGGGATCCGTATCTATAGAGATAGATCACGACGGATGTTATCACTTATTCAGGAGTCTTATATAGATAAGATTCTTGAGAGGTTGAGCATGACCAACTCCAAGAAGGGGAACCTTCCAATGATTTCTGGGATGCATTTGAGTAAAGCTCAGGCACCCAAGACATCGGAAGAGGTCGAGCGCATGAGTCGTGTTCCTTATGCATCAGCCATAGGGTCGATCATGTATGCAATGATATGCACACGTCCAGACGTTGCATATGCATTGAGTATGACGAGTCGGTACCAAGGCAATCCAAGTGAAACACACTGGATGGCTGTTAAGAATATCCTTAAGTACCTACGGAGGACTAAGGATTGGGTATTGACTTATGGAGGTGACACTGAGCTATGCGCAATCGGTTACGCAGATGCTAGCTTCCAAACGGATCGAGATGACTCGAAATCTCAGTCTGGATTCGTTTTACTCTTAATGGCGCTGCGGTCAGCTGGAAAAAGCTCCAAACAAAATTTTATAGCAGATTCTACGACTGAGTCCGAGTACTATGCTGCTTCAGAGGCTGCGAAGGAAGCTATATGGATGCGTCAATTCTTACAAGGACTAACTGTAGTTCCTAGTTCGGATGACCCGATCACCATCTATTGTGATAATAGTGGTGCCATCTTCCAGGTTAAGGAGCCTAAGTCCAGCAACAAGTCTAGGCATGTACAACGGAAGGCTCACATGATCCGAGATTACGTGGAGCAAAGGGAGATAGTGATAGACAAGATTGCTACGGATGATAACGTCGCAGATCCTCTCACTAAACCACTGAGATATGATAAGCATGAAGGGGACGTTATTTCCATGGGAATCAAACGTGTTCCTGAGTTGTATTAGTTTTTTTATATGGATTAGACACATGTATCTTTTTCATAAAAACTATTAATAAAATCATCGTTTTGTTTTATATTTTGTTTTTCATGTGGGTTGTACGGACAACATTGAACACCACAAAGTGAACTGAATTACATTATATTTGTTTTGGTCTGTAATCGCCTACATGAGCTGATAACTCTGGCAATTATTCTGTGCAGTCGATTGATGGTGGGTTCAACGAGCCATAAGTCAAACAGTTGACTGATCGATCACATATGCGAGTTATAATGATACCTCGCAGGACAATTTTGTGAAAACGTTATGGAGTCCTAAATGTTTCAGAACATTAGGTGCCAGGTCGTGGATAGGACATCCATAGTGTTCCTAGAGTCGATTCTTTTGACTATCGACTGTCTCTTGAGATAAAGGCAGTTTTGGGTGACTTTGGTTTCTTTCTCATGGTCGACCGTAACAGGAGGCTAAGTAGATTTTCACTGGGTCATTTCATACTGCGCTTGTGTCTGCAAGTTTCGAGTTGAAGAAAATATCCAACCTTTATCAGGATATGATATTTCTCAGGGCCACTCGAGGAGCTGTAACTGAAATGCATGGCCATGCTCGAATAAAGATTCGTTTATAAGTTAAGTTACTCTCTAGTCGGGGAAACCACTCTTGATACTGATCACTTGTAAACTACGACCTTTGTGAATACGGACTTTGCAAATTGGTTTACAATGAGTGGGAGAAATTTATTATGGATATGAGAATCGGTTATCGCACATACACTTGTACGGACAAGTGGGAGATTGTTGGAGCCAGTGTCCTCCACAGTTAGTGCAATAACATAAATAAACCTCTGTAGGTTCATAGGGTATACTTTGTATAATAATCAGTTGATTAACGTTTATCAATAACGGTTGGCTTGCTAGATAAGTTTGACGTTATTGTCATACAGATGGCGGTGATCAACTGGTCCCTAAAATTCACACCTATAGGATGTGTTTAAGAGATGTGATTATTTGAGAAAATAATCATATTGATGCCCCATTATATGACTAAAAGGTTAGTCAGTGTATTTGACTAAAAGGTTAGTCAATGTGATGATGAGATGATTATTTAATAACGATTAAATAAAGTTAGCTGAGACGAATTAACTGTAATTCGTAAATTGGATATATAATGTAAGCTAATTAAACATAAACCGTTATAATTAATTGGCAAATTATAAATATACGGATATTTATAATTAATGATGTATTATAATGTCGGTCCATGTAAAACGACGATTATAATATATTACATTATATTGGAAGCTAAAATGACCAAAAACGCAAGTATCCAGATACACTCGGTTTTTAGTCAATGGGTAGTTATTTTTGAGGAGACAAAAATCTCCTCATATAAAACCCATAGGTGCCGTGAGATTAGTGTGAGAGATGTAGAAAAATTCTAAACCTAATTTCTATTCTCACTGACTGCCTCCATCATTCACACAGAGACAAAAGTTAACAGTAACTTTTGACAAAAACACAAAACAAAAGGTTAACAGTAACTTTTGAAAACTTCTAGCAATACAAGGGCATTTCTCATACAGTCTTGGGTGCAACGATTAGGAGGATATCTACCTTGATATCTCTGTTCTTTACGCCAATTGCTAGGACCGGAGGTTGATTTCTAAATCTATACTCTTATTCTTGTTTTCGTTTATGACTAGTATAATCAAGTTATTACTATTTCGTTATAATCCTATAATAATTGTATTGTGGTAATACCGATTTCCCACAAGAATCTATCGAGCCCATAAAAGGTAACGAGAAAGAGAGTGAGACGGTTTATCGACTCGAGCTAACCCAAGCAACCCTTGGCCTAGTTTCCTAAGTCAAGAAGGTCATCTAAAGAAAGGCGTTGACCGCGAAATTTCTTAATCGGTCAAGTTTATAATTACCTGAGTCGAATTGTCACCCAAACTGAATATTTCACCGAACCCTTGGAAGATTAATTCAAGTCTCTAAAATGGTAAAACTGAAAGCATAATCGTTCAATGGTGGAACTAACTCAATAATCCTAATCCCCTTCCCCCTAACAAAAGACTACTCACTAATAATCATGAAAATTAAACTAAATAAAAATCCCCCTAATAATAATGTAATAATAAACGTGAATAAAGTAAGAAAGATCAATACTTTAGTTAATTAACCATTAACCTAACGAAAGATGAGAACTTGATTATAAATAACATAAATAAAAATGGAAAAAGACAAATTTATACCAACTTAGAGTAGATCTAGAGATGGCTTACATAAAGATTCAATCTTGAACCCAATTAACTAGCTAAATTAACATCTAAATTAATCTAAAGGAGGAAAAATAAGAGAGCAAGATAAAAGAGGAACCCCCAATATTTCTGAAATTCTAGTCTAAAGTAATATATTTTAAAGTGGGAACCCCCTATTAACTTGGTGGTTTTACATATTTATACAAGTAGTGTATTTAAGGGTACCCAAATAATTGTGTGTCAAGAGTAACAAATATCCTTACTTATTAAAGCAACAACCACAGAGCTGACGTGTCAGCCTGTGGTTGAAAGTCAACTTTTCAAAGTTATATTACAGTGGGACCCACCCACTTTTCAAACTTCTATGTCACCAATTTGCATCCAATATCGTCTTATGCGATTAATTAAGCTCCAATGTCGTCTATGTTCATTTATATATGATCAATAGTATTAATTTAATTATTCTACAGAGAGTTACAAGGATAATTTTCTGATTTTTTTCTATTCGTCAAGCAAATTTAGAAATCAATTCCTATTAAAAGACCCAACTAATTAAATTGAATAAAACAACAAAATGAAGACACGATAATTAACCAATTATGACTGAAAATGAAAAATATACTACGGAGTATAAAAATTTTATATAATTGAAATGCTTAACTAGGTTAACTAATTAAGAATGAAAAAGACCGGCCAAAAAGAAAAAAAGTTACTAGAAGAATTTATTTAAAATGTAAGTAAAAAATTAGAAGCTTGAACATGCAAAACATGTGAGTTACGCATATCTAGAATAAAATAATTTTAAATAACAATTTGAATTTTAAAAAGATTAATGACATAATTTTAGCCCAAAAAAAACGTAACCTCAATAGAATAAATCTGCAAATTTGAGGCTACAAAAATGATATGAACTTGAGTGTTTCAAATATACAAAAACGAATCTTCAATCAGAAAATATTACGGCTACAGTAAATGAGATAGTTGCGAGAGAAATGTGGAGGCACGATTGCAGTGGAGGGAGAAAGGATGTGAATAGAGGGAGATATAAGAGCAGAACTGCAGAAGGAGGGTGAATAGTAAAATAGAAATTATGGCATTAAAAAGAGGTGAAGAAATATATTGTCTATATACATATAACCGTAAAGAGACGCGATAACCAAGTTTAAGGTTTTATCAGTGGATATTTTCTTAATTTAGGAAGAGTTTTGAGTGAGCGTCTTTGTTATGGAGAAGGGTAGCACTATACATAAATTCATATTTAGGATGATAATATCCGTCTTAAATTTAATATTGGTTAAATAAAAGACGAGATAAACGAGAATACCTAGAATCTATAATTGTTCACGGGTTATTGTCCCGCCCGAACCCGCTTTTTTAGCTCGCTTGGAAAAAAAAATTAGGACACAAAATTAAAAGGATGGGTCATACCAGGTCCGCCAAGTTAAACGGGTGTGTATGAACGGGTAGATGAATTATTAGGTTCCTACTTTTTCAACTTTTGCCCATTACTTTAACATCTCACTTTCGACCATTTTAATCAAATACAACAAACTAAATAAATAGTTGACTTAACAAACTACAGTTATGTAGCATATACAATAAATTAAGGTTAATTTTCTCGAATCTAAGGTTAACCTATGTGGATCGTCCACGTTTGGGTCCATATACCGGTGTTACAACAAATACTTGAGAGATTAACCTTAATTTTATTGTACATGCTACATAATTGTAATTTTTATTTGTCGTTTAACGTTATTTTTGTTGAAACTTTGGATATGAATTGTATATAGAAATATATTGTTAAAAATACATTGTCATTTATCATCAAGACTCAATTTAAAACCTTAAATCTGATTAAGCACAACATAACATGTACTCTATATTTGTACTCATTTTTATAATAACAAAAATTAAAAACAATACCCGTACAATTTGCATGGGTTTAAGACTAGTAAATTAATAAAAACCAAAAAACCAGCCCTTAAAATACATGAAAAATATATGACCCTCTAATACCACACCAAGGCCCACTAAAAAGTAACAGCCCCCTTTCAAAATGGTAGCCCCAATTAGCCACGACAAATCAATCAAAAAAATCACATCCCATCGGGTAAAATTACACCTGACGAAAACATCTATTCGCCCGATCGGGTATAATTTGACCCGAACGCTATTGATTTCGCCCGATCGGTTACAGTTCGAATTTCTGTTGTGCTCAAATGCTGATGCTCGCCATGAGTTTGCTCGAATGGTTCTTTTCGGGTTCATCTCTGACTTCAATCCTGACGAAATGGTGTGTGAGTCGCATCTAGCATGTGTCGGGTTTCAATTCCGAGTCCGGAATAAGCTGGTGGCTGCTCTGAATTAATGGTGACGGGTGGTGATTTTGGGTTTTGGGATTTGATGGTTGTTGTTGACGGAGTTTGGTTAAGTATGAGTTTTGGTAACTTATAATGGTGAATATATCTTGTTAGTTAAGATGAAGATGAGGATGATGGGATTAATGGTGATTGAAAAGGTTGGTTATAATGGGGGTTTAGTTGGTGTTTTCAAAATGATAGATAAAGTGTTGTTCATGATGGTTGAGAAGAAGATGTGTTTTCACAGGAGACCATGTGATTCATATTGCTTTTGGTCAAACTTGACCTTCACTTTCTTTGCTCCATAATTTACTCCATTTCACCTACTTTGACCCGTCTTCTTCAACTCAAATAGCTCTAATTTTCCCACGGATTTCTACAAAATTTAAATAACCCAAATAAGTACCAAATTCTACAAAAGTGACAACTAATTACAATAATAAAATTAAAATTACTAATTATCACATAAAATGAGCTACTGATATGTCTAGTTTTTATATGATTTTACTCCCTAATTTAGCTCGATTTTACATGATTATTATACTTTGTTTAGTATTTTTGTGAGCTAATTACGTGTTCGAGGTGTATTGCTCGTTTTTGCTATGTTTTGTAGGAATCTAAGCATTTAGAGGTTTTTTCCTAACACAATTAGCAAGCACCAAAAGTCCAACAAGCTAATGGAAGCAAAATGGACCATAAAAGGAGAATGACAAACCAAGCATGAAGATTTGTGAAATGGATTGAAATGCAAAACCAAAAATGAAGCCCAAAGCAAGGAGCCCACAAACTCAAGCATAGGATGCTCCTTTAGATGCTCAAGGAAACCCTAAACTATGCAATTAACCGAAGAATTAAGGTGTTTAAAGGCATAGCTTAGAATTCCTTAGGCATTAAATGGTGCATTTAAGCAAATGCACCCGGATTAAGGAGGCCCCGATCGGGGTTCCCAGGCCCCGATCGGGGTTTGGCTTCTGTGATCACAACCGTTTCAAGTCCCTCTCCCTATATAAAGGAGATGGACTTCGACACTTAGAGATATTTTTTATCATATTTTTTACTCATCTTACACATATCTTTCATAGCTTTAGCTTAAGCACACAAGTTTTTCTTAGTTTCATAATTAGTTAAACATTTAGTTATTACTTTGTCAAATATTTGGTTACATTTTGAAGTTGTATTGCAATCTTTCCATTCAAGCATTTGGGTTATTCATTCTCCATTTCCAAGTTATATTTCTCTATTGCGGTAATCCTAATTCTAGCTTTATGTTAGTATTCATTTCCGTCATTTACCTTACAAATCATTTAGTTAATCGTAACATTTAGTTAATCATAGTTTCATTGTTATCCACACTAGAATTGTTAGTTTCATTTCACTTAGTGTAGCACATTTTATTAACAAGTTGTTTTCCTTTATAATTTCACATTTATCATGCTTATTATATCAACTACTATTAGTCTAAACATCAACATGAGTGAGTAGTTTCATTTGTCTAGGGATTAAAGGAAGTCATGCATAATTAATAAGTTGTAAATGTTAAAATAAGGATGAACTAATATTGGTAAATTGTTTCTATCACGTGCTTGTATTGTTTGTTAATCTTTGTTATTTGGTCAATTGCATTGATTAAATTTGTTAATTCATTCTACAAGTCGAGTGACACTGAATCGAATTAGACTAAGCATGTGTAGTAGGACGACTCTAGTCATAACGAAAGTTCTCTAGGACTCGACCTAAGGTTGTCACTAATATTGAGAGATGGGTGTCTTTAGCCTAAACAAATTAACAATATTAAAAATTCCTATAATTAACATGAGCATTTACGTATTTGCATGATTGACCCGACTCCCCTAGACTCTTTTAATATTATATGATTTGCATCATAGTTAGCTAAACATCAAACCAAACCAAACCAAACCATTAAACTGACTTTTATAGTAGTCCATTCATAGCATTTCATAACGAAATTCCCGTCTCCTTGTGTTCGACCCCTCGTACAACATTTATTTGTGTCTAGGGAAATTTATCTTTGCATAGGTGTGCGATATCCTATCAAATTTTGGCGCCGTTGCCGGGGACACGGTTTTATTTCGTTTTTGATTTGTAGACTTCTATCATTTTTTCTCTTGTCTTTAGGAACACTTGTTCCTTGAGACCGTACTTACAATTTTCTTGAAGATTGTTGCCTTATGCCCAGGTCTTCTCGTGAGGAAGAATTACTTTCACCGGATTTCGAGCCCGAGAAAACCTTTCGTAGAAGACGACGCTTTTGGAAAGAAGTAAAAGACGCCTCTCCTCCAGTGCAAGTTGAAAGTGCCAGAAAGTCTTACTTAGACGATCTGGAAAATCTTGAAAAGGAGGAGGTTTCTAGTTCATGTTGGAGTGAGTGTCCTCAACAATAGTGCGATCACTTAATTAAATCTCATTAACGAGAATACAAATGGATGATTAACATTATAGCCAACTGATCCACATGAATCGGTAATAATTGGCTTACTAGAGTTTGACATTACTGTCGTATGACGGTGGTGATCAGTTGATCCATTGAGGTAACACCGAAAGAACGATTTCCTAATCAAGAATATTAATTAATTGTATAACGATACAGATTAATAAATCCCTTAAACAAAACGAGTTTACGAGTGAGAAATATATCTTATTGTAATATGATTAAATAAGATTCAATAATATAATTGTTATATTAGAATGCTTAATGTTTATGAAACATTTGAGATAAGCATGATTGGTTAATCATAATCACAATTAGTTGTGGATCATATCAACAAAATATGAGATGACCCATTTTATATATATGTGATCATAAATTATTACTTAAATTTTTAAGTTTAATTTATTTGACATGAAATTGTATTTAATTAGTTAAATACATAATTATATTATGAGATAACATGTCACATGTCACTTGTCACATGTGTGACAAATGACAAAATCACAAATATAATATGGAGTCCATTTTAAGTGCCCAAAACCAGCATGCTTGAGTGTAGGGTAGTGTTTAGGCTTTAATGTTGTTCTAATCAAGATTAAGCATAATCATTAGTAGCCTAAACACCTATAGCCACCCTATTTCATTGTTTAGACAAAAAGTAATGAGCATGCTTGTTGTTACCCATGGTTGGCCGGTCATTGATGCACAATAAGAGGATGTTTATTTTCCTCTTATGAACTTACTTAATAATATCTCATATTATTTATAATACTTCTCACTAGAAAATAAGATAAGAGAAGAAACTTAAGAAGTTTCATATAACTTATTCTAAGTGTTTTAACTTGAGTTTCTAAGGTAGAAATTTCAAGTGTTTCATACTCATATTAAGGGGATCTTGTTTATAGCTCTAGTAAAGCAATATCCAAGAGATTAAGGGTAAGTCTAGGTGCATCACCAAGGAGAGTTCCTATACTTGGAACTAGAAAGTTCATCCATATATTCTTAAGCTCAAGAACAAGTACAAGAAGGTGTCTTGTACTTGTGCCCTTTACCCGAAATACACTCAATGTGAGGAACAAAATCTTTCTCTAATTTGTTTTATTTATTTGCATGTAATTAGATCTTGTAAGACTAATTAAAGAGTTAATTAGTATTTCATAAGAAATGTCTTATGAGTAGGTATATGAACCTAACAATTGGTATCAGAGCATAGGATGTTGCATGCAATCGGTTTTATGAAGTTTTTACGAGTTATAGTAACAAAATAAAACTAGAAAATTTGTGACTTATTTGATAAAGTCACGAAATTTTGAGCATGAAATACCTTATGGTCATAAAATAGTTTTAGGTCATTTTGATGATTTATGGAAGATTATTGCTTTATTTAATGATTTTTAGTTAAATAAATCCATTTTAATGAGTAAAATGAATATTTTATGACTAAAAATAGTTAAAGTTCGAATATGGCCATGAAATTTTAGTATCATATCACATGCATATTTTACCTACTTTATGTAAAATTTGAGATAAATATGATTTATTTTGCATGATTTGTGATTTTTAATGGTTAAAAAGGCATAAATAGTGATTACTTTGGCATGAATAGCTAAAATAAATTTTTGGCTTGAGAAAAATTATCATATGTTGCATAAATATTGTACATATCATATGTACAAGTTGAAAATTAATTAGATTAATTTTCGTCTGGTTTTAGTATTTTATTTGATAAAATCGATTAATGGCAACTATATTTTTCTCTAAAATGATTCGAAGATTTTTGACCAAAATTTTGACATGAATATGTTCCTGGAAATGTTCCAGAATATTCAAAGTTTTATTTTTCAAATTTATGATTTATTGTAATTTTATTTGGAATTATTACATAAAAGTTATGTTAAAAAGGGTCAAAACCGAGCAATAATGCAAAACCGAGTTGAATTATTGTCAAATAGTTAGTGGAGACTAATTTTTGAGTCCTAAGCAGTTAGGGTAATTAATTTGGGCTTAAATTTGATTTAAGTATTAATTGGTGATTTTAATTGGTTATTATCACGCATTTCCATAAAACCGGTTTATATACGATATAAGGTTATTAGGGCGATTTGGCACATTAATATTGCATGAGTTTACATATAATTATGCTGCATTTTGAATGAATGAATGTCATTTTGATTTATGTAATTTTTGGAATTATGTAATTTGTCTTAATATGGCCTTAGTTTTTAATCGATATTACCCGAAATGTATGGGAATATTGATTCGGTTGTAATTTAATGTGATCTCGTATCACTTTTATTGTATTATTTCGTTTTATTTTTCAAATGTATAATAGAATAGCCTTGTAATTTTATTATATCATTTGTAATCCCGGAGTTTCCTAAAGACGGTGCCATTTGGAAAGGCGTTCCAAAAGGAGACGATGTCCTTGGGAGGCGTGCAAATGAAGTTCAAGGGACCAAGGAGTTGGTTTCCGAATTTGTAATAGTTAATTTGATTTTCTATTATTTTAGGAAGGCCATACTAGGAACTTATTTTATGCTTGCATTTTTATTTATATGTTGCATGCATGCCAAATCGCCACTTAAACAACACATGCATTTTATCGAGTCAATCGACCGCGTCAATTATAATTATCGATAGTTCACCTATTTAGTTCACTTAAAAGGAGATAGATAATATAAATTGACTTGACCTCTATTTTTGTAATTGAGACTTAGCCTTAACAAATAGTAGAACCCATGAATCCCAATTTCGTAAGGAAGTATGTTCGGCTCACCGAGGTGCTAAACTTATTACGTTGGGTAAGTGGGGCAATAAATTGTTATTGCACCGAAATTTGGTTGAACTCAACGGAAAGATTAGGGTCCGTGGCCCATGTGTTCCAGGCTAAAGATGACAATAAAGTATTTCATCGACCAAGAATTCTAATGGTAGAATCGGTTAAAGAGTTAACCCACCAAGTAATATTAATAAAGGTCGTGGAGTCCGTGGCTCACATAAACCCGAGTTAATATAGAACTTGGGTCTTGGAATCATTTATGTAATTGGATATAGGTCATTATATAAATGTCAAACTTGTTTAAAATATTTACAAGTATTTGAAAACGATAAATGTTGATGTTTCTTTCATTTTCTATTTTGTAATCAAACTTATTTATTCGCAATATCGGCAAAACGATAACGAGGTTCGACCTCCCGCACCACCACTCACCACCGTATCTAGGCTTAGATCCTTTATGGATCAATGCAAAATCGAAAAGAATTGTTCTAATCTCGCGAATTAGAATGGGCAACTATGCCTTGCCACCAAAGGTGATGGTAAGCTTCGTTACCTCACCAAGGCTTCTCCCAACGCTCCTAAATGCAAGGTCGACTAACGCCGTAAAGGAGGCCTATGAGACCTACCAAATAAGTATCGGCCACGATCAAGAATGTCTTGATCTTCTCTATAGATGTCGAGCTTCAAAGGAATGTCATAAAGATGAATTCCACGTATGAGATCTACAGTAAACTCGTGACCGTGTTTTCACGAGCTCTTAGGATCATTCAATATGAAGTCGCTTCTTAATTTTTCTTCCTTAAAAATAAAGGATGGTCAATATGTTTGCTCACACATACTCAAAATGATTGAGCATGTCGAGGTACTAAGAAGTAAGGAATAGCGATTCCCGAGCAACTTGTGATTGACCGTGTACTCCACTCCCTAAACCGTATGAAAGGGTTTGTTAATTTTAGGGTGAACTTCAACATGCAAAACGTCACCACGACTCTACATGAGTTGCACAAATTGGTTGTGCAAACCGAGCGTGATATGGGCTACCATGCTAGCACTAGCAAAGATCTTTTGAACATCGAATGACAAAAGCAAAGGAAGTTCAAGAAGAGTGGACACAAAGGGAACAAGCCCACGCCTTCTAAGGACAAAGAAAGGCTATTGGGAATATTTATTCTGCCTAAGAAGGGTGTTACCTCCAACGACAAGTGCCATTATTGTAATGGTATAGGCTCTTGGAAACGTAATTGCCTCATATATTTGGGAGATATTAAGACTGGACGAGTTATTCCAGTAAATAATAGTTCTTGATGCGTGTATTTTATATAGACTTTTTAGTCCATTTATGCACGCATTTCTATGTCGTTTAGGTGATGTTTTATCACCATATGCCCCTATTTGGCTACTTTGTACTTTCATTACCATTTTGTAGGTACAAGCTGCATAGTAGCAGAAACCGAGCCAAAGCAGTCCACTTTGCATGCATTTAGGAGAATGGAAAGATCGGGACAGGAGCTATTGCATGGGGAAGCGTGAAACCATTCATCATCAAGCCCAAAGTCATGACTCGCACTATGTACTATGCCAGAAGACCTCGATCGAGTGTGCATTTGGTCGATCGAGGTGAGTTGGAGCCAGAAGAACTCGATCGAGCTACATCCTTTGCTCGATCGAGTAGGAGCCGTTTACCAGTTGGTCGATCGAGCAGATCAAGTGCTCGATCGACTGATTTCCATGAATAAAAGCCTCGATCGAGTGGTTATTTCCCTCGATCGAGTAGTTCCTATCGCGGGCTTTAAGTCCATAAGCTTAATTAGGTTTAGAGTCGTGTTATACACTATATATGACTCTTATTTACGTCATTAGGTAGTAGTTTTTATTATTCAGAACTTATCATTAGTAATTAGCAGACATTAATCTTTCATTAGTTTTCTGAACTTTTAATCTTTGGTTTTCATTCGGGTTTATTCGACGTGGATTGTTCTTTACGCCGGATTGCTAAGATTGTAAACTATTTCTCTCTTTTACTCTTACCTTTATCTTAATCTTAATTACTACTTATTCTACTTAGTTGTTGTGTTGTTATTGTTTATGCTTATTAATTACGATTTATTTATGTCTATCGTCATATGTTCAATCGTCTTTGTTAGCATAGTTAATAGCATGAGTAGCTAATTCTCTTGTATGTTGGGATGAGGGAAACTGTAGTAGAGGCATGTTAGGATAGATTATTTTAGTTAGTCTTGAATATGAGAATCAGTTTAAGCAATTTAATTGAGGTTTAGTCGAATGAGTATACGCAGGAGACTAGGCTAGGTAGTTAACCCCGACCTGGATCGAGAGATTGGAAGGGAAGGCTTGCTTAGAATTGATAGGTGACTCCTAAGAGGACGAGAGTTAATTAGAAAAATCCCTAGGGCGGTTTGAGACCGAGAGGAGAAAACCATTGCTCTTCTCATTAATAAGATTGACTGACTTAGTTGACCCGTAGATGCCGATACTGCAGTAGACCGAATCCTAGCATATTTCTCTCTTATCTGATTTATTTCTTATTTATTTCTATCTTTTACTTCTCTTCCTTTAATCTTATTTAGCTTAGTTTAAAACAATTTCAAAACCCCCAGATTGTTACTTGCAGATTTAGATTTCAGTTAATTAGTTTCCTCCCTGTGGAGATCGACCCTACTTCCGCTATCTTCTTAGTTAGTTGACTTAGGTTTTATTTTTGGTGTATAACGACCACATCAAATTTTGGCGCCGTTGCCGGGGAGGCAATTTAATTTTCTGTTATTTATTTCTGTCTCGTCTTAAGGAATTTCTAATTCCTTAAGACTGTTCTTATCTTTCTCTTTATAGTTGTGTATGAGCAGGTCCCAAAGGCTCGAATTAGTGGAAGCTGATCCGGAGCCTGAAAGAACCTTCCTACGCAGGAAGAGAGGGTTAGATAAGACTATTCAGGAGGAAGACTTGAGTACTTCTGAATCCGTCTTCGACAGTTTCATTTTCGAGGAAGATTCAACTGTTGAGACTACCATTCCTGCAAGGATGCCTAATATTGCTAGCCATTCTGAGCCTAGAGCTGCATGTATACCTCAAGGATTCAAACTCACAACGGATGAAGATGGAACTACTTTCGATCTTCGTCCGTCTTATATCAAGCTTGTCCAGCAGGATAAGTATAGGGGTGTAGCTGGAGAGGATCCGAGGAAGCATATGGAGACCTTTGCTGACTATTGTTCTTCTATTCCGGTTTCTAAAGGGGTGACAGCTGACAAGATCAAGGAGTTCTTGTTTCCTTTTTCCCTTACTGATAATACTAAAGACTGGTTGAAGAACTTGAATCGAGAAGAATTGGGTATTACCGACTGGGCCACACTCGCTTTGGCCTTCTACAAAAAGTATTTTCCACCACAGAGGACGAATGCTTTGAGGGGTCAGATTACTAATTTCAAGAAAATGGTACATGAAAATCTCTATGAGTCATGGGATCGATTCAAGACACTAGTGAGGTCTGTTCCTCACCATGGGTTCGAGCAGTGGTTTTTGTGTAACCAGTTCTACACCGGGTTATATGATGATCATCGAGCCATTCTAGATGCCGCGTCAAACGGGAGGTTCCAGAAGGAAATAGACGATGATAAGGGTTGGAAACTGATAGAGAAGATGGCAACCCATTGTGCTGAATATGGTAATCCGAGGAGTGGTACACGGACGATAGCTAGTATTGATTCTGAAGGTCTTGATGCAAAATTCGATAAACTAAATGCCAGACTTGACAAATGGGAGAAGAAAGCTGAAGATAACCAGCAGACGGTTCATTTGCTGCAGCAGGATGATATGATTACTTGCAAGAGGTGTGGCGAAACTGGTCACACGGCTATAGATTGTCTTGCTGAAAAGGAACAAGTCTTTTCCTTTCAACAATACCGTCAAGGAAGTGGGTATTATAATCAAGGGAATATCCATCCCAATTTGAGATGGACGAGCCAGAACGTCTTAAATCCAACACCTCCACCACCACATCCGACGTATCAACCACCGCACAAGCAAGGATTTCAGAACATCCAGTCTTCACAGCAAGCTAGTTCCTCATCTGGAGTAATTTCAGAAGTCGGGGAGTTAAAGTCTATGATCCAAGCTTTAGCTATCCAAATGAGCAAAACTGATCAAGCAACGAATGCTACTATTAAGCTTTTGGAGTCGCAGATTGCTCAATTGGCAGGAGTTTGATCGACCAGGCAACCTGGGCAGTTACCGTCTCAAGCTGATAAGAACAAGGAGACGCTGAATATGATTACTCTGAGAAGCGGTCTTGCTTATGACAGTCCTGGTACAGTTACTGATATTTCTGGTGCGCATCCCGACGTTGCAAAGACTGTTGCTGATAATGTACTCGATCGAGAGGTTATTGCTAGTCGATCGAATGAAATGAAGGAGAAACTACTCGATCGAGAGATAGGTGTTAGTCGATCGAGTGAATCAGAAAGCTTGTTACTCGATCGAGAGGTTGTTGATGCTCGATCGAGTGATTCTGATAGAGAAGTGGTCGATCGAGAGAATCCAGTTACTCGATCGAATAAGTTGGCCAATGAAGCTGATCGATCGAGCAATTTAAGCTCGGATAATCTTCGATCGAGTGACTTAGTTACTCGATCGATGGGTTTTCATGAGCGAGAAGGTCGTTCGAAAGGGTTAAGCAAGCGGATGATCAACAATGCAATTGTCAAGGATATGCAACGTGGTAATCCTGACATTCCAGTTCCGTTTCCTGGTCGATTGAAGAAGGCTAAGGTCGAGAAGGAATTTGCTCGGTTCGCTGACATTGTACGCGATCTCAAGGTGAACGTTCCTTTTGCAGACCTCCTATTAAAGGTACCCTCTTACTTAAAATTTATGCGAGAAATTCTTTTGCGTAAGAGGTTCGTAGACACTGTAGAGACTGTAGCGTTAACTGAGGAATGCTCCGCGTTCCTCCAGAACAAATGCCCCCCTAAGCTATCTGACCCAGGTAGTTTTTCTATACCGTGTCATATAGGCACCTATCTCATAGACAACGCGTTATGTGACCTAGGAGTTAGTGTTAGCGTCTTACCTTTGTCTTTAGCCAAACGGTTAGGCTTTACCAAGCTTCAGTGTACAAACATGACGGTACAGATGGCAGATAGGACCTTGTCTCGACCCTTAGGAATCATAGAGGATGTTCCGGTGCAAATAGGAAAATTCTTTATCCCGGTCGATTTCATAGTTTTGGATATACCTGAGGATTCTGACACTCCCATCATTTTGAGAAGACCGTTCTTGCATACTGCGCAAGCGGTTATTGATGTTGGGTTACAGACTCTGACTTTTCAAATAGGTGGGGAGAATTTAGTATTCACGCAGTCTCATGCTAGTAAGGGTCCTATGCTTGTGTCACCATGCTACGCACTTCCCTTATCTGATATCGCACCTGATTTATTCACGCATGACAAAGCTTCGGTTCCTATCGAACCTATAGCTCCTATCTGTGATATCTCCATTGCTACCGTAACACCTCCGCCCCAGCTTGGGAGCAAATTGGAGGAACATGCTGTTGTGTGTTGCATTACAGGTAGTAAATCAGTAGCATTGAAGCTGGAAAAGGGAAAGCCCGGTTCGCGTGACGATGTCAAGAAGAAGAAGTCCAAGAAGGACAAAGGAGCTCGCATGTACGCAAGTGATTTCGAAGTGGAGCTAGACTCCAAGAAACCATCGTACGTGTGGAGGAAGAAAACGGAAATTACCGCAGCTGAGGGTACTTCCGCAAGTCAAAGGCCAAACAGTGGCCTTCTCATGAAACTATTTGGTTGGTAGCCGGGTTTGCAACCCCGTGCAATTTGTAACAAACAAATTATCGCGTTTTCAATTAGACAATTCGACTATCACGTGATAATCCGTAGTTTAGATAGACAATTTATCTTTCCTATTGGACAATTTTTGGTATTTTCTGGTATTCGGTTGGCATCGTTTTGCAGGAACGGAAGCGGAAATCAACTGTTCAAAGTCGTGGGCTGTGCAATTATGAAGTGCTCGATCGAGTAACGCTAACTACTCGATCGAGCGGTTATACCTAAAGATGCGCTCGATCGAGTAGAATTTCTACTCGATCGACCCCCAGTTTGATGCTGGTTTGGGGAAGCTTCTGTTTTGTAAGTTCTTCTGTTTTTTCCTCCATTCTTTACATATATTTCATTCATTAGGAACATGTATTAGGTTGTTTTTTTTCCCTTTCCCTTATGCAGTTGTGCTATAGCCAATGAGGACATTGTCTGTTTTGGTTTGGGGAAGTGTTTTACATCCTTTTGCGTCTGCATTTGCATTTGTATTGCATTCACGGTTACATTCATGTTAATTAGAAAATTTTGAAAAAATCAAAAATATCACGTTTATTTTTGCATATAGTTGAGTCGGATTGGAGTCTTGTTCATGATGAAATCGCACTACAAGTCTATTTTATACTTTTCTTTGCACTTTTCTTGACTTATTTAGTAAAATCGAAATAGTGAACTATTGAATTTTGTCTTGGAATTTAATTTTGGCCAGTAGACTTGACTCAGCATTTTGGCAAACTACTTATATATTCTGAGATTTTAGAGCCTAGAACTGGTGACATCCATGGCCAGTTCATCTAGGAATGAGAGTAGTTACTCCCCACATCTCGTGTCATTTGCTTGTATATGAATTTTGATTTCTTATTGCCTGCACGCATTGGGTTTGTGGTCGGTATTACGTGTTTTGAGAATATTTGCATCTCCCTTTTCCTCATTTTACCCCTTTAACTCCACACAAAGCCATATCTGCTTGTTGCCCTTAAACTACATCCTAAACTGAGCCTACCTTTGCCGAGCTAGTTTAGTAGTCGAGGAATATTCTACCGTTGTGTCAGTTTTGGCTCGTTTTCATTGATTGGAGTGGTTTTTTGTGAGAAAAAGAAGAGAAGCGTAATTGTGCCTCGATCGAGTAGATTGTAGCTCGATCGAGCAGATTTTGTGTTTATGTGCCTCGATCGAGTGACTTAATCCACTCGATCGAGAGGTTATTCCTCGATCGGCCAAGAAAAGAAAAGAAAAGAAAAAAATGAAAAAAATGAAAAAAATATGAAAAATAATTGGCTGAAGTTTTTATTGTTTACACCTCCTGCGCTTATTATTATTTGTCGAGGTGTTTTATGGGATTTGTGACGTATATGCCTAGATTTGTTAAGGCATCGAGCTTAATTTTTGATTGTTGGAAGATGGAACGAGTTTTATTACGGTCTTGTTAGGAACTAGCTTGGCTATTTACCCTCACATTTCCATTAATTATTTTGCCCCTTCTTACCATTTAGCCTCACATATCCATACTTTTGCAAATGTTCGGCACGTGATTGTCCTTGAACGGTGGTTATGCGTGTGTACGGTGCTTGAATCATCTTTCATATTAGTTAGCAATGCATGTTGTGTCGGTCGTAGTCTAGGTGAGTGACTATATTTTCTTCTCTTTTTCTTATACATATTTACTTACCATTTGCTTGATGAGAGAAGAGTGACCCGTGAGAGTCCGAATTTGGTTGAGTCTTGCAAGGTCGAAAGTCTAATTTATTTCCAAGATTGTATAAATTCGTTCACTTTCGTATTAAGCTTTGTAGCGATTGATCGAGTGCATTAAACTGTTTAACATTGACTTGTTGCTAGCTCTGAGACTTACTCCATTCCCCTAGGTTTATTTTGTTCCATTTAGTTGCATTTAGTTTGCTTGAGGACAAGCAAAGGTTTGGTTTGGGGAAGTTTGATGCGTGTATTTTATATAGACTTTTTAGTCCATTTATACACGCATTTCTATGTCGTTTAGGTGATGTTTTATCACCATATGCCCCTATTTGGCTACTTTGTACTTTCATTACCATTTTGTAGGCACAAGCTGCATAGTAGCAGAAACCGAGCCAAAGCAGTCCACTTTGCATGCATTTAGGAGAATGGAAAGATCGGGACAGGAGCTATTGCATGGGGAAGCGTGAAACCATTCATCATCAAGCCCAAAGTCATGACTCGCACTATGTACTATGCCAGAAGACCTCGATCGAGTGTGCATTTGGTCGATCGAGGTGAGTTGGAGCCAGAAGAACTCGATCGAGCTACATCCTTTGCTCGATCGAGTAGGAGCCGTTTACCAGTTGGTCGATCGAGCAGATCAAGTGCTCGATCGACTGATTTCCATGAATAAAAGCCTCGATCGAGTGGTTATTTCCCTCGATCGAGTAGATCCTATCGCGGGCTTTAAGTCCATAAGCTTAATTAGGTTTATAGTCGTGTTATACACTATATATGACTCTTATTTACGTCATTAGGTAGTAGTTTTTATTATTCAGAACTTATCATTAGTAATTAGCAGACATTAATCTTTCATTAGTTTTCTGAACTTTTAATCTTTGGTTTTCATTCGGGTTTATTCGACGTGGATTGTTCTTTACGCCGGATTGCTAAGATTGTAAACTATTTCTCTCTTTTACTCTTACCTTTATCTTAATCTTAATTACTACTTATTCTACTTAATTGTTGTGTTGTTATTGTTTATGCTTATTAATTACGATTTATTTATGTCTATCGTCATATGTTCAATCGTCTTTGTTAGCATAGTTAATAGCATGAGTAGCTAATTCTCTTGTATGTTGGGATGAGGGAAACTGTAGTAGAGGCATGTTAGGATAGATTATTTTAGTTAGTCTTGAATATGAGAATCAGTTTAAGCAATTTAATTGAGGCTTAGTCGAATGAGTATACGCAGGAGACTAGGCTAGGTAGTTAACCCCGACCTGGGTCGAGAGATTGGAAGGGAAGGCTTGCTTAGAATTGATAGGTGACTCCTAAGAGGACGAGAGTTAATTAGGAAAATCTCTAGGGCGGTTTGAGACCGAGAGGAGAAAACCATTGCTCTTCTCATTAATAAGATTGACTGACTTAGTTGACCCGTAGATGCCGATACTGCAGTAGACCGAATCCTAGCATATTTCTCTCTTATCTGATTTATTTCTTATTTATTTCTATCTTTTACTTCTCTTCCTTTAATCTTATTTAGCTTAGTTTAAAACAATTTCAAAACCCCCAGATTGTTACTTGCAGATTTAGATTTCAGTTAATTAGTTTCCTCCCTGTGGAGATCGACCCTACTTCCGCTATCTTCTTAGTTGGTTGACTTAGGTTTTATTTTTGGTGTATCACGACTGACATCAGTTCTCCCGAATGTTTATGTTATTGATATTAATCTCAACTTTGGTATTTTGATACAAGTTGTAGTTCTTATCCTCCTAATTAGATGAAGGGCATGAGAAGAAAGACAAAGCAAAGAAAGCTTTAGGGAATCTCCAAGATGATGGAGCTAAGGTAGCCACCACATAGAGGAGACGTAAGGATTAGCTTGGCGTTCTTGCTATTCGTCTTTCTAGTTATTTTGAATGTCGTTTTTGGAACTTTTGATTTCCTTGTTAGACATGGAAACTGGTTATTATTTCCATTATTTAAAGGACAATTGTTGTACTATATAATGATAGCTTGGTTTTCAACCCAAGTCATTATGTTTGTGGAATTTATGTTCTAAACTTTTCATTATACAAAGTTAATATCTTAAACATAAAGTATTGTGACAAATTGATCATATGAGAAAATATAATGATTGGATCATTATAATTACCTAAGTTATGAATTGGATTCTCACTTATGGACTTGTGACTATGTATCACAACTTATTTGAAATAAGAAAGATCAATTGCATAGTCAAATCGAGTTAATGAACTCACATTTTGGGATTTACAATCCATATAAGCCCTAAGATAAGATATTTCAAACACCAAATTAGACTCCATACTAGCTATGGAAGGGTTAAGAATCCTAAATTTGTTCAAGACATGGATAAGAGTCCAAGTATTTTGCTTAAATAGAGTGAGTCTATAGAGAAGCTAGAATACTAAAGTCTAAGCAAATAAGTCTACTATAGATCGCTCAAAGTTAATAAGAGTTAATACGAGCATCATACCCCACTTATACCTGGAGAACAAAGCTGTTTGTGACTAAAGAATCGAGCTCATGAAGCTATCCTTACAAGAATTTTCTCATTTACACCTAAAGAAACAAAACTGTTTGTGGCTCATGGTGCTATCCTTCACGTAAATAAGCGTATTTACTAAAGGATAGAGTGGGAGAAAATATGCCACAAACAAAGACAAGAGAAAATGTTCTTAAGTCATCCAAGGTCGGAAGCTTATAGTGAAAGCTTATAGTGAAAATATCTACTTTTTTGAAAGTAATATTTATTATCTATAGATTGGCGGTTATAATTTCCAATTCGAACTTGTTGCATAAAAGCCGTAATTAAGAATACAAGATGGATACTATACATACAAAATTACATGGGGAAGTTTGGACCTCCCTAAGATAAATAAAACTTTATTGTAAAGTATTGTATATAAGTTAAAATATAACCATCTTTGAGATCCAAGATTATTGCATCTACACCTCATTGAAATTATATGTATAACAAAGTGACAAAGAGTTGTCTAAAGTTTCCTTTCTAAATGGGCATTTAGAAGTGGACAAGTTGTCGTACAAAACTTAGGAGATCAATGTGTGATCCTAAGAGAGCACTTGAGAAGTTGTAATAATCATTGCATAACATGAGAGAATGGTTTCCTCGAATTGTCGAAGAACCATGTTTATGCATGAAGTTAAGTGATATATGATTATTTTAGACCGTTTCCCCTCTTTATTTTCTTATGTTTCATCGCATTTAGTTTTGGTCGGCGTCGGTTTTATCGTATTTTGGCCCTCATCTCGTGTAATATCATATTATTTAATTCCGTCTCAATTCATAGGAAATATGTCAAGCCAAGGACGAGACGGGATGAGAACCGAGAAACCGTCACAAAACTAAACACAACGAAGAAAGGAAGAAAAGGAGAGGAGGAAGAGGAATGTGGATCTCAGCCGGTCCAGGCCACCGGCAGCCGGCCAACCGGCAGCCGGCCAACCGGCTTAGCACCCAACATCTCATAATGAAGACGGAAATGAAGGAGGAGGAGCAGAGGGGCTCAGCCGGTCCAGTCCAGGCCACCGGCAGCCGGCCAACCGGCTGAGCACCCCACATAGTCAAAACAAAACTTGAAAAATTGGAAGAATAGCAGGTGGTCTCAGCCGGTCCAAGCCACCGGCAGCCGACATGACCGGCTAAGACCTATTTCACACGAAGAAAACTGAAGTTTTGAGTCAGAGGGGCTCAGCCGGTCCAGGCCACCGGCGGCCGGCCGACCGGCTGGGACCCCCACTCCGCATTTCCATCTCCCCTTCTTATTTTGAACCCTCAATTTCACTAACCTATATATACCCCTCTCCTAATTCATTTTGGACAGACAACCCTAGACACAAAAACCCTAGATTTAGCTTTCAATATTCCTAATCATTATTCTAATCCTTTGATAATTAGCACTAATTACTCTACTTTTCTACTTAGTTATCTTTAGATCTAGTCTTTCCTTTAGCTAGTTTTGAACAATTGGGTTGTAATTTGAAGACAAGAGGAGACTCTTATTTGGTTATTAATTCAAGTTTCATCCTTTCTTACATGTTTTGGTATAATTCCTCATCTTTATTTCATTACTTGTCTTTTAATTACTTGTTCTTGTTTATTTATCTAGTTTTTGTGTTGAATATGTCTTCTCTTGCTTATTTCATGTCAAAGTATCCATCTTTAATGTTTTTTCTTCAATAGTATGTGTGAGTAGTGCCCTTCTAGGGTAGATGGGGGATCTTTTGTAGGTTCTTGGGGTTAGAATGTGGTTTTGATTGTAAAAATGTAGTCTTTTGGTAATTCCTATATTTTGTGCACACCATGTGTTTGTAGAAATGCTAGAATGAGTAATTCATGCTTTCTTTCATCTTGTTGCTAGCTTAGGGGAGAGCTTGGCTTGTTTGTTGCTTGTGTGTGCTTATAGGAGTCTTGGGGGAGGTAGGGCGAGAATCCGACCAAACCTAGGCAAGGAACCGTCTTTCACCGAGAGGTGGAGACCTACCATTACTTATCTTTAGACCGACTTTACCTTCTACCATATTCAACCCCAACCTCATTAGTGAACCCATTTACCTTAGTTTTCTTAATTCTTGCTTTAAATCTCATAATCGCTTATTTGTTAGACTTAGTTAGTTTCACTCATCTTCAAGTTGCTATTAGCTAGAACTAAACTATAACTTGATTAAACCGCCTTAGAACCATAGATACCGTCCCTTGGGATACGACCCTTGCAATGCCCTACGATAACTCGTCCGCTTGCGAGGTTAACTAAAACTCACATCATTAAGTGGGAGCTAGATCTATCATGTGTGGACATGAGGATTAGAGGAAATGAAAAATCATCATGTATGGACATAAATACTCCACCACCCACAATTGAGCCTTCAACTTCACAAACACCACCTCCCATTTTTCCACCTCTTACCATACCCACAAACATTCCAATAAACACATCACCCATAAATTCACCCACTTTTTCCCAAAATTCAAACAACACCCACTCACCAAATTCCCCAATTTCACCCATTTCACCAACAAACAACCCATTCAACCTAGAGATGGCGGACCAACCCATGGGCTACTACAATAGGCCGGACCCCGACCGGTCTTGCTCGGCCATCAACTACGGAGCCATTGCCCCCAACACATTCGAACTCCGTCATCATGTCATCTCATTCATTCAACAAGACATCTTTCACGGGTTGAAAAATGAAGATGCTCATGAACACTTGGTAGGCTTTAAGGAGAAGGTGGGAACAATCAAGAGGAATGGGATCACCGAAGACCAAATCTTACTCATGTTATTTCCTTTCTCCTTGAAGGAAAATGCAAATAAATGGTTGAATTCCCATGAACCGGGAACTTTCATTACTTGGGCTAGCCTCTCAAAAGCCTTCATCACCAAGTTCTACCCCCCCCCCCCCTCAAAAACCGCAAGAATACGACATGAGATACAAACTTTCAAACAAAAAGGATATGAGACATTGAGTCAAGCTTGGGAGAGGTTTCGAGATCTTCTAACCTCTTGCCCTCACCACGGTATCCCGAAATGGTTGACCACCCAAATATTCTTTTAAACTCTAGAACAAAGATTATGAGACATGATAGTGGCGGCCTCCGGGGGAAGTTTCGATAAAATGAACAACGCCGAAATCACGGAGATGATTCAAAACATCTCCGAGATGGAGAATAGCTATGGTTCGAGCGAGGGTAGAGGTGAAGGGTCTAGTAGACTCGAGATGGAAACCAAACTCAAATTGGATGAACTCTCGAGAAAGTTTGATAACTTGGGTCTAGACCTTAAACCCTTACCCCCCTTCCTTGAATATGCTTATCTTGATGAGGACAAGGCACTTCCGGTGATTGTCAATGCTAACCTAGACCTTGATCAAAAAGAAAAACTTTTAAATGTCCTTAAGATCAACAAAAAGGCACTTGGGTATAGCATTGACGACCTTGTGGGTATCGATCCTAGAGTGTGTATGCATCGCATTGCACTAGAGGATGGATACACACCTTGTGCCCAACCTCAAAGGAGATTGAATGATAAATTAAGGGAAGTTGTGAGAAAGGAAATTGATAAATTTCTTGAGACCGGAATCATATACTCCATCTCGGGAAGCGAATGGGTGAGCCCGGTTCAAATCGTCCCTAAAAAGGGCGGTATAACCGTGGTAGAGAATGAGGGCGGTGAACTCATCTCCACCCGTCCGATCACGGGATGGAGAATGTGTATTGATTACCGTAAGTTAAACTCCGCCTCAATCAAAGATCATTTTCTTTTCCCCTTTATTGATCAAATGCTCGAGAGATTGGCAAATCATGAATATTTTTGCTTTCTTGACGGTTACTCCGGGTTTTTCCAAATTCCCATTCACCCGGATGACCAAGCAAAAACCACTTTCACTTGTCCTTATGGTGCCTTCGCATATCGGAGAATGCCATTTGGACTTTGCAATGCTCCCGAGACATTTCAAAGAGCCATGATGTCCATATTTTCTAAGTACATTGAGAAGTCTATGGAGGTGTTTATGGACGATTTTAGTGTCCATGGCACCTCATTTGATGATTGTTTGAAGAACCTCTCTCAAGCACTCCAAACTTGCATCGAATTTAACCTTGTGTTGAATTGGGAAAAATGCCATTTTATGGTACAAGAGGGAGTTGTTATTGGTCATGTCATTTCTAAAAAAGGGATCCAAGTGGACAAGGCAAAAGTTGAGGTGATTGAGAAACTTCCCCCACCCACAAATGTCAAGGGTGTGAGGAGTTTCTTAGGTCATGCGGGTTTTTATAGGCGTTTTATAAAAGACTTTGCAAAAATTGCCAAACCCCTAACCTCACTTCTTGTCAAAGACACTCCCTTCATATTTGATGATTCTTGTCATGAGAGTTTTTGTAGGTTGAAACAAGCTTTGATATCGGCTCCAATCGTGCAACCTCCCAATTGGGACCTTCCTTTTGAGGTTATGTGCGATGCTACTGACTTTGCCTTGGGCGCGGTTTTAGGCCAAAGGCATGAGAAGAAGCTTCATGTTATAGCCTATGTGAGCAAGACCTTGGACAATGCTCAATGCAACCACACCACCACGGAGAAAGAGATGTTGGCGGAGGTGTATGCATTTGAGAAATTACCGTCGGTCGGTAATTACCGACCGAAAAGGGTAATACCGACCGATTGGGTCTTGATATTGACCAAGTCAATATGTTTATGCACCGACGGATTTCCAGTTTAGCGACCGATTGTTCGGTCGGTATCATACCGACCGATTTTAAATCGGTTAGTAAGTAACATTTACCGACCATATTTACCGACCGATTTTGGGCGGACGCAACGGAAGAAAAAACGGTCGGTAAGTGGTAATACCGACCGATTTTTACTATTTGCGACCGCTAAAAACGGTCGGTACTGGACCTGATTCTTGTAGTGCACACTGCCATCAAGCACCTTATGGTGAAAAAGAAGGCCAAACTAAGATTGATTCGTTGGGTGTTGCTTTTACAAGAATTCGATATGGTGATCAAGGATAAAGCGGGTGCCGAGAATGTTGTTGCGGACCACTTATCAAGATTAACCCAAAATGATAGAGGAGATGTAGAGGATGCAGTTCCCATTAATGAGTGGTTGCCCGATGAGAATTTATTAGCAATGCTCACTACCGACCCTTGGTATGCGGACATTGCCAATTTCTTATGCTCCAACTTCATTCCGAGGGATTTCGACCACCAAGCTAGGAAGAAACTTAGGTATGAGTCCAAGAGGTATGTGTGGGAGGACCCTTATCTTTATAGAAGATGTAATGACGGGATTTACCGAAGATGTGTCACACATGATGAAGGACGGCTATCCTACAAGCTTGTCATTCTACCACTTATGGAGGGCACCTATCTACCTCAAGAACTCAAGCTCGGGTCCTTCATTGTGGGTTCTATTGGCCATCTATATTCAATTATGCTTATGCCTTTGTTCACTCTTGTGACTCTTGTCAAAGGAGAGGCAACATTGGAAGAAGAGATGAGATGCCCTTGAATAGCATCTTGGAAGTTGAATTGTTTGATGTTTGGGGAGTGGATTTTATGGGACCGTTTCCTACCTCATTTGGCAACCACTACATCTTGGTTGCGGTAGATTACGTGCCCAAGTGGATATAAGCTATTGCCGATCCCACCAATGACTCAAAAGTGGTGAACAAGCTATTCAAAGAGTATATTTTTCCAAGGTTCGGTGTCCCGAGAGCCGTGATTAGTGATGGAGATTCTCATTTCATTAACCGCACCATCTATGCTCTACTAAAGAAATATGGGGTTAGACACAAGGTCGCACTTGCCTATCATCCTCAAACAAATGGGCAAGTGGAGTGACAAAGTCTAGGAAAGAATAGAGCACGAAGCTCAATGACATGCTATGGGCATTGAGGACCGCCTACAAGACCCCCCTAGGCACCACGCCCTACCGTTTGGTCTTTGGGAAATCATGTCACTTACCCTTGGAGGTGGAGCATAGAGCTAGGTGGGCTTTGAAGGAGCTTAATTACAACATGGATCTCGCGGGTAATAAACGATTCTTGCAAATGAATGAGCTTGATGAACTTCGAATGGATGCCTATGAGAATGCAAAACTTTACAAGGAACGAACCAAGCAATGGCACGATTCAAAGATCGTGAGGAAGGAAATCAATGTTGGAGACAAGGTCCTATTGTTCAACTCAAGATTCCAATTGTTTCCCGGAAAGTTGAGGTCTCGTTGGTCGGGACCCTTTGAAGTGGTAACCGTCTACCCATATGGCTCATATGAGTTGAAAAACAAAGCCGGTGAATGCTTTAAGGTCAATGGCCAACGGGTCAAATACTATTATGAAGGGCTACCGATTGAGGAGAAGAATGAAATGGATCTTGAAGACCCCCCTCTCTTTGGGGATGAGTAGTTCTTAAACCCAAAACTCGGGTTTGGTGGAGTCCCCAAACAACCACCACCCTTTTGTAAATATTGCATGCATTTTAGATTAGAACTTAGTTACATTTGGATTTATGCTTCAACTTGTGCAACTTTGGATTCGGTGATGGGATCGTGTTGGTTTGTATGAAGTTTGTGTCGTGAGGAAAGTGGGACCCTCCTTTGCTTAGCCTTCGTCCCGACTAGGTGAGTCACTTTGAAAGCAGAAAAATCGAATCTCGGGGCTAAGTAAGGAAGTCGGAAGTCGATCTAGAGGAGAAATGTCGAAAACAAGGGAAATTATTGAAAACACTAAGAAATGGGTCTCAGCCGGGTGACCGGCAGCCGGTCGGCCTGACCGGCTGGGACCCTCTGCTCATTTTTTGATTGTTTTACGAGATGAAAAGTGAAGGGGGGTGCGAGCCGGTAGGCCGACAGCCGGCTGTGAATACCCCATATGAAGAAAAAGTTGAAAAAGTGGTGAGAAGAGGCGTTCCAGCCGGTCCGCCGGCTGGGACACATATTTCAAGCAAAACTATGAATTTTCGAAGAGGAGAGAAGCTCCAGCCGGTAGGCTGGTAGCCGGTCCGCCGGCTGGGAGCAGTTAATGATGAAGGCAAAGTTGGAAAAGGGAGGAGAAGGAAGTGTTAGCCGGTGCACCGGCAGCCGGTCAGTCTGACCGGCTGAGGACTTCTGAAGTTAAGATTGAAAAAACGTAAAAAAATTCTAAGGCAAATGGGGTGAGCCGGTCACCCGGCAGCCGGTCGGTATGACCGGCTCAGACCCACTGGCCGTGTTTTATACTTCCTTTACCCCTTATTCTTCTTCTACTCTAATTCATTTCCTAAAATTACACATTCTCCCTCTAAAATTTTCTCCCACTAAAATCCTCCAAAAATCACCCAACTCCATACTCACCTTCACTACACTACCCACCCTAATCTAAACCCTTAGCACGAAAAAGAGCGAGAAGTGGAGAGTTGGCGAATGCCCAAGCGGCATTGGTGGCGGGAGCGGCCAACAACGCAAGTCCTGACCCCGACTTTCCGGGTCTCGAATTTGCCTCCGTACCCCAAAAAGGTAAATTCGTTTTGTTTAAAAAACGCCCCCTCCACAACACTCGTTTTATTCATCGCGCCTCTATGCGATCGCTAGGGTTAGATAAAATTACCTTTGATTTGTTTATCGGGGTGGGTATGAAGCGGATGTACGACATCCATGAGAAAACCTCCCCCCGCCTCACTTGGGAATTTTTGAGCTCCCTAAATGTTGTCAAAGACAGAAATTCTAAGGTAGAATCCTTGCAATTCCGGCTTCTCAACTGGGATTATAACCTTTCCTTGGAAGAATTCGCTAGACACTTTGACCTTGACCCGACCCCCTCCCATAAACCACCTGAGAATTTTAACTTAGGGAGGGTTTGGAAGGTCATTTCGGGAATAGATGAGGCGAGGGGGGTGAAGAGACCGGCCAATACGGTTCACAATGCCGCCATCCACATTTGGCATCGGTTTATGGGTTTTACTATTTTTGGGCGGGATGAGCCGCATAATTTCCAAACCCCGGACCTTGAAATTCTAGGGTCCTACCTCTTCACCCGACCCCATGCTTTCAAAGCTTGCATTGCTCACCACTTCGTAGTGCATTTGGCCCGTCTTAGCAACTCTCCGGCGGGTACCTCGGCGATAGTGGTGGGTGGCATCATCACCTACCTTGCCAAATGCCTCACCCAGGGTTTTCCCGGCGTTAACTTTCTCCCGGGGGATACTTACTTGACCTCCGACTACATTCAATACTCCTTGAAGTGGATCAAGAAAAACCCCTTTGATGATAAAAACTATTGGCAAGTCAAGGTAGGCGGGGTAGAGAGAAATTCGGTCCCGCTTCCCAATGCTCTAAAGATGAAAATCGTGAGGGATTCTCCTCACTTCCTTCTCGAAATTGAGGCGGAACCGGAACAAGAGCCCAACACAACCGAGGGCCCCCGGGTTTTCGGCCATAATCGACAACGGCCCACTACCTCCTCCTTACAATACAACCAACCACCACCCTTCTTCCAAACTGGTACTCATTTTGGGGCCTTTCAACAAGGCCAAGGTTCTACTAGCCAACCTCCGCAACAATTCCCACTTCCCGACTCACTTGTTGACTTTATGGCAAACGTGAACTTGGGCCTCTAAACGGCCGTCGAGGATCGGCAAGAGCTTCACCGGAAGATCGATAGGGTCTACTACGACCAATCGGTGGCTCAATTCCCCGTTTACGATGATTTCATGAGACGGGGATACAACCACCCATCCAGCCTTCACCCTCGCTTCTACCTTCCTCCCGATGGAGGATATGCGACCCCCGACGGCTCCGTAGCCTACGGTGACATTCGTGTCACCCAAGATTATTGGAGTGATACTATCTTTCCGCCCTCACCCACGCATGACGAGGGCAATGATACCCATTGGTACGGGGCTCCTCCACACAACTCGGGGGAGGTATTCATCACGGGAGATGGGGTGGTGGTGGGTGAAGACCCGACTATGAGTGGTGCCTTCCTTGGAGGACCCTCCATGCCCTTGAGCACGGGTGACGAAGAGGGAGGGAACACCGAGTCCGGTGGAGATTCCGAGTGAAGAAGGTTGGTGATGCTCCCATTTCAAAATCCAAAATGACAAGTATGATCCCTAAATCCAAATATTTTCATGCATTTTACATTTCCGCATGCATTTAGTTACTTGTAATTTATTTTCGATTAGGACATCAAGTTGCATTCATTTAGGTTGCATTAGAATTTAATTATGTAATATATCGTCACATATAGAATTTGCATCCATGTAGGGTAGTTCACATGGCTTTCGTATTTTTGAAAAAAAGAAAAAAAAAACATGTTATTTATTTTTTCAAAAAAATCCTCTAAAAGAACAAAAACATGTTCATTTGATTTTCTCCTTCTCTTCCTAGCACTTGGACATTGAGGACAATGTCCGGTTTAAGTGTGGGGAGGGAAATATCCATTTTTGTACATATTTGTAAATTTTTGTATATGCGTGATGAAAGATTTCATAGAAAATCTCAAAAAAATTGAAAAATCTTCAAAAAAAAACCAAAAATATTGCATTGTATATATTTGTTTTTGTCTAACAAGTGATGTAGGCACACATGGAGCATTTGAAACAATAGGAGAATAGAAGACAGCTTGGTATACTCTTTCCAACTATTTTCTCCTTTTTCCGCTCTTTTCGCTTATTTTGATTAATATGGAGGAGAACGGGAAATTGTTGATGAGGATGTTCCTTGGGAACTTGATGTGTGTTGCTTATGTGCTGCTAGTTTAGACAGTGTTGCATATCTATTTGATTGTTATTAGGAATTAGAATTGCATTCCGTCACATGTGAATAATTGTTTGTCGTTTTAATTCTGCTTTGCATTGAGTTTGTAAATATTTTGAACAAAATGTGGTCTAGGAAGGGAACATGATACCCCAATGATGAGATTGTCTTAACCGTGTCTTCCCCCTTCTAGTGGCTTGCACCTCTTTGACCTCCTTGTTAGACACCCGGGGAGTAGAGTTAACCCAAAGGCCATGGACCGCCTTGTGAGACCGAATAGACCGTAGGCTAGACCTAGAGCCTTCATTAGGCCGATGCGTTCATACCCGGTCTCCATAGGTTGTGAGTAGGCTCCTTGCGTGACATGTCACATCTTCACGCACAAGTGTGTCGTTCTTTCCTTAGGTCGCGAGATGTATTCCTTTTTGTGTGCATAAGTTGGAACAATCTGTTACTTATAATTTTTTTTTTTTAACCTCACATTGCCATATTAGCCTACTTTCAACCCTTTAGATTAGGACCAACTTTTGCATCCCCTTTGAGCCTTAGCCTTTCATTTGGCATTACTACAAATACCAACTACATCCCATAAACAACCTCCTTGATCAAGAAAGTTGTCACTTTGTTTTTGGTGTTTTGAAAAGGGAAATTTGTGTCCTATTTAGTGAACTCGAGCTAAGTTCATTTGAGTTGAAATAATTGGTTTATATTTGGCTTTGATTTCGAATAAAGAGGTTTTATAAAAGCAAAAACAAAATACAAAAGAAGAAAAATGCAAAACAACAAAAATCACTTCATGCTTATTTATTTCATGTTTTGCAAGAGAAAAAGTCAAGCAACACTCCTTATCCATCATTAAGCGAGTAGAAAAAGACGTTGCAAAACAAATGGGGATTTGATGTTTTTCCAAGTGAGTCAGACCTTCAAGTTTGATATTTTCATTTGTTGTAATAAATTGGAAGAAATGGAATTTTGGACAATTTCTTGATTTGTAACTCCACATTTCCATAACGGTGCTTGCACCAACCCCGTTTCGACCCACTACTTATCCCCGCTACAACCCTTGTTTCACCTTATGTGCATTACTATCTTTACATCTCATATGCGACCATATAGGAGAGGATTACACATTAGATTGCGGGCATGTCTCACAAGTCGAGTAGTTGAGTGGTTTTGGCTACTTTTTGTCACAAAAATCACCCGTTCTTTAAATGAGTGACGAGTGAAAACCGTGAGGAAGTTGGTAGTCTAAGTTCTCTTAGTCATGGGTCGCATTTGGTTGAATCTCGAGTCGTGTCGTGTTGGCTTTATACGGTTGACTTTGCCTCCCTTTTGCCCGCCTTTGAATTCGTTTCATTGGCATTTGGGGGTCATACACGGGTTGCTTGAGCCATGATTAGGGGGTTGACACCTCGTTGAGACTCTGAGACGGTATCTCCCGAACTACACCTTTGGTTTTTGAAACGAAACCCAACCGCTTAGATGAGGAAAGTGGTTGTTCTTTTGATTGATGCATCTTTTATGTCGTTTACGTGCTTAATCTTGGATGCATCTAAATTTTTCCGCAAGCCCCCACTTGCCTTACAAGGAAGTACATACCTCATTGTATTTCGTTGTGAGTTGAAGGGACGGAGAAGGCCCGTTAATTGCCTTTCATCGGATTTTAGTAGTTTAGTTTAGCTTATATAGATAAGGGTCTTGCTTTTCTCCACTTACTTACTCGGGGACGAGTAATGTTTAAGTGTGGGGAGGTTTGATATATGATTATTTTAGACCGTTTCCCCTCTTTATTTTCTTATGTTTCATCGCATTTAGTTTTTTCCGGCGTCGGTTTTATCGTATTTTGGCCCTCATCTCGTGTAATCTCATACTATTTAATTTTGTCTCAATTCATAGGAAATATGTCAAGACAAGGACGAGACGGGATGAGAACCGAGAAACCGTCACAAAACTAAACACAACGAAGAAAGGAAGAAAAGGAGAGGAGGAAGAGGAATATGGGTCTCAGCCGGTCCAGGCCACCGGCAGCCGGTCAACCGGCTGAGCACCCAACATCTCATAATGAAGACGAAAATGAAGGAGGAGGAGCAGAGGGGCTCAGCCGGTCCAGGCCACTGGCAGCCGGCCAACCGGCTGAGCACCCCACATAGTCAAAACAAAACTTGAAAAATTGGAAGAATCGAAGGTGGTCTCAGCCGGTCCAAGCCACCGGCAGCCGGCATGACCGGCTGAGACCTATTTCACACAAAGAAAACTGAAGTTTTGAGTCAGAGGGGCTTAGCCGGTCCAGGCCACCGGCGGCCGGCCGACCGACTTGGACCCCCACTCCGCATTTCCACCTCCCCTTCTTATTTTGAACCCTCAGTTCCACCAACCTATATATACCCCTCTCCTATTTCATTTTGGACAGACAACCCTAGACACAAAAACCCTAGATTTAGCTTTCAATATTCCTAATCATTATTCTAATCCTTTGATAATTAGCACTAATTACTCTACTTTTCTACTTAGTTATCTTTAGATCTAGTCTTTCCTTTAGCTAGTTTTGAACAATTGGGTTGTAATTTGAAGACAAGAGGAGACTCTTATTTGATTATTAATCCAAGTTTCATCCTTTCTTACAAGTTTTGGTATAATTCCTCATCTTTATTTCATTACTTGTCTTTTAATTACTTGTTCTTGTTTATTTATCTAGTTTTTGTGTTGAATATGTCTTCTCTTGCTTATTTCATGTCAAAGTATCCATCTTTAATGTTTTTCTTCATTCGTATGTGTGAGTAGTGCCCTTCTAGGGTAGATGGGGGATCTTTTGTAGGTTCTTGGGGTTAGAATGTGGTTTTGATTGTAAAAATCTAGTCTTTTGGTAATTCCTATATTTTGTGCACACCATGTGTTTGTAGAAATGCTAGAATGAGTAATTCATGCTTTCTTTCATCTTGTTGCTAGCTTAGGCGAGAGCTTGGCTTGTTTGTTGCTTGTGTGTGCTTATAGGAGTCTTGGGGGAGGTAGGGCGAGAATCCGACCAAACCTAGGCAAGGAACCGTCTTTCACCGAGAGGTGGAGACCTACCATTACTTATCTTTAGACCGACTTTACCTTCTACCATATTCAACCCCAACCTCATTAGTGAACCCATTTACCTTAGTTTTCTTAATTCTTGCTTTAAATCTCATAATCGCTTATTTGTTAGACTTAGTTAGTTTCACTCATCTTCAACTTGCTATTAGCTAGAACTAAACTATAACTTGATTAAACCGCCTTAGAACCATAATTACTGTCCCTTGGGATACGACCCTTGAAATGCCCAACGATAACTCGTCCACTTGCGAGGTTAAGTAAAACTCACATCATTAAGTGGGAGCTAGATCTATCATGTGTGGACATGAGGATTAGTGGAAATGAAAAATCATCATGTATGGACATGAAGATAAGTGGGAGCAAAATATCTTCCATGTCTTGTATGTATGAGACATATCAATCATTAGGAATGATGTACTAACATTGCCTTTCGTGGAGGAGAACTATGGGTTTATTCTTGCGTTTGGTAATAATAACTTAGTTGCGTGTTAAGTGTCACACGAACCCAAGTTTCCAAACCTGTAAAGGATCTGAAAAAATCCAAGGCTAAATTTTGTTATATTTAAAGCGAATAAATAAAGGGATGATTGAAGTGTCAATCATTGAAAATTCTACAAAAATAATCTTAGTACATAATGATGAGGATGAGGTGGATTACAAGGATCTAATGAGTAGACCCTTCCACCAAGATACCCATCACGTGGTTATAATGATAACAAGTGGGAGCATCTTTTAAGATTAAAGAGCCCAACACTAGATAGAGATCTAGTAATGTACTTTGAAAACTTCATGTTATTAGGAATAACGATGAGTGGAAAGAAAATAAACAATTTATAAAGTTGGAACAAATGGATACATGGTATATCCACCATCCAAGCTTTTATTGCATTTAGACAAGATGGCCATGAAGTGTCATGGAACTTGTATACTTTAGATTATATGATATGAAGCAATAACATTGTATTGATTGTTCATATGTGATAATCACATTTATAGTTTGAGTTTCTGAAACTCACTATTGTGCTTTGTAATAATCCAAATACGTTGTAGTGACAACTTTGAACCCTATTAAAGTGAACTGGATTAACATAGCATTGGCCCCTAGTTGCTTACTTGAGGTGACGTCTCGAAGTGACTAGAGTGTGATGCGATTGATGGCAAGTTCAAGTGCCATAGAGTCATATGAGATGACTAGTCGATCACAAAGACAGACTGTATGGGACACTCTGTCGGGCAGTGACCGCTTATAGAGTTCTGGCAATTCATAAAGCCTGGTCGTGGCGAGAGCTACTATAGTATTCTTTTTTAGTCAATTCTTTAGACTAGAGACTATTCGTCCAAGTCGACATAGTTTCTGATTGACTTTGATTTTTGCCCCAAGCTAAGCCATTCTGTAAAAAGGGGTGAATGGGCAATTATTGGATCATGAAGGACTGTGAGTGTACGAAGGGAATAGTGCGATAGGAATTGTCCAACCCCTTGTCAGGGTTATCCAATATCTCAAGGCCACTCGAGGAGTAGTGAACTGGAAATGCGTGGCCACGCTCGGAAGGTATCTACGGTAGATAATTCCGGTCAGACAGTTACTCTCCAGATCAAGGAAACCACTATAGATATGATCACGTGCAAATACGACCTGAAAGACACCTTGCATTGAGTGGGAGATTAAAATAGGACAAGAGAATTGGTGACACACACTTGTTGCGAACAAGTGAGAGATTGTTGGAGTGAGTGTCCTCAACAATAGTGCGATCACTTAATTAAATCTCATTAACGAGAATACAAAGAGATGATTAACATTATAGTCAACTGATCCACATTAATCGGTAATGATTGGCTTACTAGAGTTTGACATTACTGTCGTATGACGGTGGTGATCAGTTGATCCCTTAAGGTCACACCGAAAGGACGATTCCCTAATCAAGAATATTAATTAATTGTATAACGATACAGATTAATTAATCCCTTAAACAGAACAAGTTTACGAGTGAGAAATATATCTTATTGTAATATGATTAAATAAGATTCAATAATATAATTGTTATATTAGAATGCTTAATGTTTATGTAACATTTGAGATAAGCATGATTGGTTGATCATAATCACAATTAGTTGTGGATCATATCAACAAAATATGAGATGACCCATTTTATATATATGTGATCATAAATTATTACTTAAATTGTTAAGTTTAATTTATTTGACATGAAATTGTATTTAATTAGTTAAATACATAATTATATTATGAGATAACATGTCACATGTCACTTGTCACATGTGTGACAAATGACAAAATCACAAATATAATATGGAGTCCATTTTAAGTGCCCAAAACCGGCAAGCTTGAGTGAAGGGTAGTGTTTAGGCTTTAATGTTGTTTTAATCAAGATTAAGCATAATCATTAGTAGCCTAAACACCTATAGCCACCCTATTGCATTGTTTAGACAAAAAGTAATGAGCATGCTTGTTGTTACCCATGCTTGGCCGGTCATTGATGAACAATAAGAGGATGTTTTCCTCTTATGAACTTACTTAATAATATCTCATATTATTTATAATACTTCTCACTAGAAAATAAGACAAGAGAAGAAACTTAAGAAGTTTCATATAACTTATTCTAAGAGTTTTAACTTGAGTTTCTAAGGTAGAAATTTCAAGTGTTTCATACTCATATTAAGGGGATCTTGTTTATAGCTCTAGTAAAGCAATATCCAAGAGATTAAGGGTAAGTCTAGGTGCATCACCAAGGAGAGTTCCTATACTTGGAACTAGAAAGGTCATCCATACATTCTTAAGCTCAAGAACAAGTACAAGAAGGTGTCTTGTACTTGTGCCCTTTACCAGAAATACACTCAATGTGAGGAACAAAATCTATCTCTAATTTGTTTTATTTATTTGCATGTAACTAGATATTGTAAGACTAATTAAAGAGTTAATTAGTATTTCATAAGAAATGTCTTATGAGTAGGTATATGAACGTAACAGTTCATCATCATCACCACCACCCTCACCAACTAGGAGAATGGTGAAACTTTCCGATCATTCCAAGCCCACCACGGCTATGCTTCCGGCTGGTATCACCACCACTCAAATTACCGCTCCGGAATTCAAGATCAAACGAGCTTTTATTTCCCTTGTGGAGAGGAAGCAATTTGGGGGAAGTCCTTTGGAGGATCCCAATTTGCATGTGCAAAACTTTTGTGACTATTGCTCCATGAACTGCCAAACGGGTGTCACTCAAGCCCAAATTAGGGAAATACTTTTCCCTTTTTCTTTGAAGGGGAAGGCAAAACTTTGGATCAATAGCCTTGATCGTGCCACCATGGGATTAACAAATTGAGAGACATTGGCTCTTGCTTTCTATCAAAAGTTTTTTCCATCCGAGAAAACTCAAACTTTGAGGAGCCAAATCACGGGATTCCGTCAACAAGCTCTTGAGAGTTTATATGAAGTTTGGGAGAGGTACAAGGAGCTCGAAAGGCAATGCCCACACAATGGGTTGGATGCTTGGTTCCTTGCCATAACATTCTACAATGGGTGTTGTGCCGAATCCCGAAGAATTCTTGATTCCGCCAACAATGGGCGTTTTCAAGAAATTGACACGGATATTGCTCACGCCACCATTGAATCTATGGCGATCCACGATGCCCAATATGTTAATTCTCGGAGTGCACCCATCCCCAAGAGAAGAGGTAGTTGCCGACACTAGCATTTTGAAGAATCAAATCCTTTTGCTCCAAGAAAAGTTGGATGCTCGACAAGCAGTTCATCAACTCAATGCCGTGTCTTCTACTAGTCAAATTGTTGTTTGCGAAATTTGCGGAGGTGCGGGTCATTACTCTAATGTGTGCCAAGCCACTATGGAAGAGGTATGTGCTTTTCAAACTTTTAAACAAAGTTCTTATCCACCGGGTACCTTTTCCAATACTTACAACCCAAACACAAAATTACACCCCAACTTGTCCTACAAAATCAACAATGTGCTCAATCCTCAACCCCAACAACATTTTGTGCCTCAAGCTCAACAAAATGCCTATGTCCCACAACAAAGATTCAATTATCCACCGGGCTATCAAAACCAAAACAACCAACAAAGACCACCAATCCAAAACTCCCAACCAACCCAAGTTTCACCACCCCAAAATGTCCAACAAAACTATCAAGAACTCAAGTTCTTGGTAGTGCAATTGGCTAAGACTCAATCGGGAATGTTGGCTCAATTTCAAAAGAATGATCAAAGCCATGGTTTTGCAATCAAAATGCTAGAGCAACAAATGGCTCAACTAGCCACTTCTAGCTCTCAAAGAAGACCGGGTCAATTACCACCTCAAGGTGACCAACCACATGATACTCTCAATGCAATCACCTTGAGAAGTGGTACAAAGTATGACGAGTCACCCATGCCAAAAGACAATGAGGGGGCGCTTGTTGAGTTGGAGGTTTCATCCGGTGGTAAGAAAGATGAGGTTATGCCCGAGAAGGTGGATGATCCTATTGTGGTTGAGCAAGTCAAAGATGTGGAGAATGCTCCTCCAAATAAGGTTGTTGAGACAAAGGAGCTGGAAAAAGTCAAAGTGTCTTTCCCTCATAGGTTGGCAAAGCATCACAAGAACACTCAATTCGGTAAATTCATGGAAGTTGTGAAGAACCTCCAGGTAACTGTTCCTTTTACCGAATTAATCACTCAAATTCCGTCTTACACTAAGTTCATGAAAGACATTTTAACTAAGAAGACTTTTGACGAAGTTGAAACTATAGCCTTCACCGCCGAGTGTAGTGCTCTTTTGCAAAACAAGTCCCCTCCTAAGTTAAAAGATCCCGGTAGTTTTTCCATTCCATGCACAATTGGTACCTATCAAATTGATAAAGCTTTATGTGATTTAGGTGCTAGTGTAAGTGTCATTCCTTACTCTATTTGTGCTAAGCTTAACATGGGAGTCTTGAAATGTACTAGTGTCACTTTGCAAATGGCGGATCGTTCTATAAAACGCCCTTTGGGAGTTTTGGAGGATGTTCCCGTCAAAGTTGGTAAATTCTTTATTCCGGTTGATTTTATTGTTCTTGACATGCCCGAGGATGCCCAAATCCCAATTATTTTGGGAAGACCCTTTTTACATACCGCGGGTGCGATAATGGATGTCAAGAATGGTAAAATTACATTGGAAGTGGGTGACGATAAGGTCACATTTAACTTGAATAGTGCCATGAAGAGTCCCATGTTAGAAGAGTCTTGCTTTTCTATTGATGTTTTGGACATGGTCATAGATGACTTTATACCTCGGTCTTTGGTTAAAGACCCTTTGGAGGCACTCTTGGTATTAGACTCTCTTGCAGGTGATGATAAGATTGGGAATGTGAAGATGGATGCTTTGGAGAATGCGTTGGATATAGAAGAATTATCAATAGAGGGCGTTAGCATGGCAGCTTGAACCGACTCGAGCTTCATACGTCGTGCGGGACGTTAAACCAGCGCTTCTTGGGAGGCAACCCAAGCTTTTATTTGCTTTTATTTTATTTTCTTTATTTTCTTATTTTCCGTAATTTCTCGTTTTTTTTAGACTTAACTAGACTTGACGATGTTTATTTTTGGTGATTTTTAGGTGAACAATGAAGACAAGAAGAGTTGATGAGGAAATTCACGCATCCCTAAGCACGGAAATCCGTTCGGGGAAACTAATACTACAAAATACAAAAATAATCAGGAACTTACAGGGGGCAAACCCCGATCGGGGTTCCCAGGCCCCGATCGGGGTTGCAATTCCCAAGACGCCTGTTTATTTTCTGCTTCTTACGAAAACAAGAATTTCAGCATTCTTCATTTTCGAACCCGGCGGTATACTTTATCTTTTTTCTTCATTTTTCTTCATTTAAATCTCAAGGAAACATTATTTCTTTCATCACTTTGGAAGATTCCCCCATATTTATACTAGCTTGGGGGAGGCTAGCTAGTCTAGTAAGTAATTTTTGCTTTGCACTTTAGTTATATTTTTCCCACTCCCCATTAAATATTAACCTCTTGTCTTCCATGTTTTGTGCTTTGAACCGTTTTTACGGTTAGCTTGGGTGTTTTTACATGTTGGCACATTGATGACAATGTTGTGTTTAGCTTGGGGGGGGGGGGATTGCATTTGCATTTTAGTTAGGAATTGCATTTAGTTAGAAAATTTATGAAACTTTGAAATTTGTGTGCTTCATATGCTTTGCTTGCCTACTTTGGTCATGGTTTACATAGTTGTAGCCATTTGTATATCCCAATTTTAGCTTAATAGCTAATGATTCTCTATTATTTAACGGGATAATTACATTCATGGGGATGTCTTGACATAGTAGGTGGAAGATGGAAATTGAACCTAATAAGCTTGATCTTGACTTTTGGCAAGCCACAAATTGGTAAGGTAGAGCCTCCTTAGACCGATACATCCATATTCGGTCTCTCTTAGGTGAGTGTAGGTCTCATTATGGTTTGTGCTACATCAAATACGCACAAGTATGGTTTTAGTTTTATTTCTTTATAAGCATGCATTCTTTTGTTAGCATTTTGGAGCCATTCACATGATTAAATTGCCTTTTTGAACCAATTCACAAAAATTTATCCTTAAGCTACATACAAAAATTGCCTACCTTGTTGAGCTAGTAGCTTTGATTAATTTGTGTTTGGGAGCTCATTTAGGATTTGTTGTATTTTGAAGTATCATGATGAGCTTGGTCTTAATGCTTTGAAAAAAAAAAAAATGAAAAAAAAATGATGGAAATGAAAGAAAGAAAAAGAAAAGAGAACAAAAAAGAGAGAAACATATCTTGAATGTTGAAAAAAAAGAAGAAAAAGATGATTTAAAAAAGAGAGAAACATATTTTATTTACATATTTTGGAGAGTTTTTCTTAAGAATTGTATTGGAAATTTTGGGATAGTTTTGGGATTGAGCATCCTTACATATGGTTGTTGCTAGCTTGACTTAGCTCCACATACCATAAATCATTTGTTCCCCTTTCTTACCCATTTCTTATTAACCTTCTTCTTTCCTATGACTTCATTTTTCATGCTTGCATTTGAATGTTTTTGGCTTGTAGTTTTGAAATTTTTACCATATTAGATTGCGGGCACACTCTCATGAGTCGAGAATAGGTGAGTGCTACTCACAAAAATCTTTTCACATTAAAATGAGTTTGAGTGTATCGTAAGAGTCCATAAGTCAAAATATCATGCAAGAGCCGAAAAGTTCAATTGAAGTCTTTCATGCTACACCGCCATGTAAATCTCATCCATGTTTTTGGATTATCCTTATGCCCATGTTGTTTCGGGATTTGAATCATTATGCTTGATAGTTTAAAATTGGATGTTGCAATTGTGGGGACTTCGTTGTTTTCCTCTCTTGTCTTGGTCTTATGTGCTTGCTTGAGGACACGCAAGAGTTTAGCTTGGGGGAGTTTGATATGTCGAGTTTTTATATGATTTTACTCCCTAATTTAGCTCGATTTTACATGATTATTATACTTTGTTTAGTATTTTTGTGAGCTAATTACGTGTTCGAGGTGCATTGCTCGTTTTTGCTATGTTTTGTAGGAATCTAAGCATTTAAAGGCTTTTTCCTAACACAATTAGCAAGCACCAAAAGTCCAATCAAGCTAATGGAAGCATTTGTGAAATGGATTGAAATGCAAAGCCAAAAATGAAGCCCAAAGCAAGGAGCCCACTTACTCAAGCATATGATGCTCCTTTAGATGCTCAAGGAAACCCTAAACTATGCAATTAACCGGAGAATTAAGGTGTTTAAAGACATAGCTTATGATTCCTTAGGCATTAAATGGTGCATTTAAGCAAATGCACCCGGATTAAGGAGGCCCCGATCGGGGTTCTCAGGCCCCGATCGGGGTTTGGCTTCTGTGATCACAACCGTTTCAAGTCCCTCTCCCTATATAAAGGAGATGGACTTCGACACTTAGGGATATCTTTTATCATATTTTTTACTCATCTTACACATATCTTTCATAGCTTTAGCTTAAGCACACAAGTTTTTCTTAGTTTCATAATTAGTTAAACATTTAGTTATTACTTTGTCAAACATTTGGTTACATTTTGAAGTTGTATTGCAATCTTTCCATTCAAGCATTTGGGTTATTCGTTCTTCATTTCCGAGTTATATTTCTCTATTGCGGTAATCCTAATTCTAGTTTTATGTTAGTATTCATTTCCGTCATTTACCTTACAAATCATTTAGTTAATCGTAACATTTAGTTAATCATAGTTTCTTTGTTATCCACACTAGAATTGTTAGTTTCATTTCACTTAGTGTAGCACATTTTATTAACAAGTTATTTTCCTTTATAATTTCACATTCATCATGCTTATTATATCAAATACTATTAGTCTAAACATCAACATGAGTGAGTAGTTTCATTTGTCTAGGGATTAAAGGAAGTCATGCATAATTAGTAAGTTGTAAATGTTAAAATAAGGATGAACTAATATTGGTAAATTTTTTCTATCACATGCTTGTATTGTTTGTTAATCTTTGTTATTTGGCCAATTGCATTGATTAAATTTGTTAATTCATTCTACAAGTCGAGAGGCACGGAATCGGATTAGACTAAGCATGTGTAGTAGGACGACTCTAGTCATAACGAAAGTTCTCTAGGACTCGACCTAAGGTTGTCACTAATATCGAGAGATGGGTGTCTTTAGCCTAAACAAATTAACAATATTAAGAATTCATATGTTTAACATGAGCATTTACGTATTTGCATGAGTGACCCGACTCCCCTAGACTCTTTTAATATTATTTGATTTGCATCATAGTTAGCTAAACATCAAACCAAAACAAACCATTAAACCGACTTTGATAGTAGTCCATTCATAGCATTTCATAACGAAATTTCCGTCTCCTTGTGTTCGACCCCTCGTACTACATTTATTTGTGTCTAGGGAAATTTATCTTTGCATAGGTGTGCGATATATCCTATCAGCTACATTTCGATAAAAGCACACAAAATCGAGTTGAATAAAGATATAAATAGGGATAAATCGATACTAAAATATAACGTATCAAATGTATACATCCTCGGGGACTTTGTGGTCTTAGACATTCCCGAAAACCAATAAACTCCCATTATCCTTGGGAGACCATTCATGGCAACCGAAGGTTTCATAATTGATGTGAAGAAAGGGCGCCTTGATGATCACTATTTATACACATATTTTATGCTTCCCTTAGTTACATATAACTCGATTTACTATCTTTCCTTGCTTATTTCTATGCTATTTTAGCTAGAATATCGATTATGCCGCTTCTATTATGTTTTAATGCACATTGGATGCATTTGGAGCTTTTTGAGTAGATATGAAGCATGGCGGAGTCAGATCGTAGAAGGTTAGGCACATAAATCGAGAGTAATGGAGAAGAAATGAAGAAAAATGAAGAAGCAAGCCATTTTGAAGGCTGCTCGATCGAGCAACACTGTCTGCTCGATCGAGTCGGGCTGAAGGATGCTCGATCGAGCAACATCACCTTGCTCGATCGAGCAACATCACTTTGCTCGATCGAGCAACCCAGTGTTTGACAGCTTTCGGCTTTCCTAAATCAGTTTAACCTAGTTAATTAGATTTTTATTATAAAAGGAAAGCTCGTCTTTCATAATTAGGGATGCTTTTATATTAGAAACTCAAGTTTTCTTTGCTTTGCTACTGGATTCATTCATCAAGACGATTGTCTTTAGTTCAACTTGTAATCGGTATTCTTTAATCTTTCTTCATTATTTAATTAGTTACCTTCTAGTTCTTTAATTATTCTTTGTTACTCCTTTCATTGTTGTTAATCATGTTTGCTTTATTTATTATCGTTGTTATTAATATCGTTATGAGTAGCTAAATTCCTTTCTAGGGTTGGAAGGGGATCTAGGATTGTTAGAAGGGGTAGATTAATTAATTGAATTGCAATTGCATGGTTATCGTTTGATTATCGGTTTAATTCTAGTTGTTTGATTATTGGCCAGGATTAATTAGCTAGTCTCGCAAATTAGGATTGACACCGACCGGGTTAAGACTAAGATAGGGTACGATAATTGAATAGAACTCGTTTAATGATAGCGATTGCATGTTAGATTGTAGATCTAAAGGGCATAATTGAATCGACCAATCTTGTGACCTTAGATAACTTTATTGCATGATAGTTGATTACCCCCTTATCCCTGAACAATAATCCTAGTGAACCTGAGACCCTGGACTTTTAATCTTATTGTTTTCAACCTTTTATTGTTATTGTTTGCTATTAGTTTAGAAATACAAATCTCAAAACCTCGAAATTGTTACTATAGAGACGAACCTAGTTTAACAGATTAGAATGCTACCGCCTCCCTGTGGATTCGATACCTTACTTACCGCTGACTATTAGTTAGTAGTGAATTAGGTTTACTTTGATTAAGGTGACGCGACTTTACCCTTATCACACCTCTCCTTTAATGTTGGTGAAAACAAAATTGATTTTTCTTTGATGGAGGCTATGTCCAAGCCAATGGTGGAACGTTTCTATGCGGTGAATGTCATTGAAGACATTGTTGGTAATTTAGGAAAAGAGGAGAATGATGAAAATGATGATTTGCTTGGTATTGTTGCTTTGGAGAGTTCTAGGGAGGATGAGATCGATCGTCTTATTGACGACGAAATTGAGGCATACTTGAACCCTCCAACCCCCATTGAATTGAGCTCTTTTGAAGGTGATCTTTGGTTTCATGACTCTTCTTCTAGTTGGGAGAGCCAAGTTGATGCAGTTGAAGAGGCCATGAGAGGAATTGGCTTGGAAAAACTATCTCTTGATGAAGAAAAGGTGAAGTTGAGGTCTTGCTTCATCCTTCACCTACTTATTTGAAGCCTTTCTCCACCTTGCCTTATGATTCTCTTGAGAGGGTGAGTATTTTCACACTCTTCACCCCTCCCGTCTACCATGATAAGCCACCCTAAATTGCCAACGGGTGTGAGGAATTGGTGTGTGGAGCTTGTTATATCTTGCCAACTTCTCCTACTTTGCACCAAAATGAAGACGGTGAAGAGTTGATCAACCTTGGGTTTTGTGAGTTGTTGTACTACTCTTTGAGCTTCTTGGCAAGCTACTTGTGGTTGTTTGTGAGTTTTACACAAGAGTTTGACAAATTGCTCCGGGCTTTGAGCAATATGGATGCAAAATGGGAGCAAAAATTAAAAATCGTCTCTTGTGGGTACAAGTAAGTGGACCACTTCACTCTTTTGAGCATATGCATTTTGACGAATTTCATTCCTTTTTTATGCATTCAGGAGTTGAGCATTGTCCCTTACCCCACTTTGAAAATCCAAATAAAATTTTGTTTGCATCCAAAGTTTTTCCCTAAGTATCCAAATGCGAGTTAATTCAAATTAGCTCTCTTTTCGTATCAATAAACAAACTTGCATCCATGTAGTTAGTTTGTATTCAGTTTATATTCATTTCAATTTTTCATTGTCATTTACATATTCTTGCTATTGAAAATCACAAAAACATGTTATTTCATTTTTAAAAAAAAAACTAAAAAAAACATGTTATTTCAATTTTCAAAAATCAAAAATTCAAATACATGTTCTCTTATTTTGCTCATTCTCCCCCTACATTTGGACATTGAGGACAATGTCCGGTCTAAGTATGGGGAGCGAAATATTATTTGTGCATATTTGTACATCTTTTGTATATATTTGTTGAGTATTTCAAACAAAAATTGAAAAAAATTGAAAAATCTTTAAAAAAAATTCATAAACATTGCATTGTATATATATGTTGTTTGTCTAACAAGTGATGTAGACACACATGGAGCATTTGAAATAATAGGAGAATAGAAGACCGCTTGGTACACTCTTTCCAACTATTTTCTCTTTTTTCCGCTCTTTTATTTTATTTTGATTAATATGGAGGAAGACGGGAATTTGTTGATGAGGATATTCCTTTTTGGAACTTGTAATGTGTTGCCTACGTGTTTCTAGGATTATAAAATTACTACATGTCTATTTAATTGTTGCTAGGATTTAGAAATGCATTTCGTAGCTTATAAATATGTATGTGTTGCTTTACATATCGTTTTGCATTGAGTTTGTACATACTTTGAACAAAATGTGGTCTAGGAAGGGAACATGATACCCCAATGATAATTTTGTCTTAACGGTGTCTTCCCCCTCCTAGTGCCTTGCGCCTTGTGACCTCCTAATTAGATACCTGGGAAATAAGGTTGACCAAAGGATCATAGACTACTTTGTGAGATCAAGTAGATCGTAGGCTAGACCTAGACTTCGACATAACTACTTACATGTGAGACTTATAGCCTTTTTTAGACCAATGCATCCATAGCCAGTCTTCATAGGTTCTAAGTAGGCCTCCTTGCGTGGCATGTCACATAACCACGCACAAGTGTGTCGTCTTTTCCTTAGGTCAAGAGATTTATATTTTTGTGTGTGCATAATCTGAAACATACTTGTTGCATATGATTTTCTTGAACCTGACATTGCCATATAAGCCTATTTTTTTACTCTTTAGATTAGGACCGATTTTTGCATCCCCTTTGAGCCTTAACCTTTCATTTGGTATAACTATAATACCAACTACATCTAAATAAACAACCTTCCTTGATCAAGAAAGTTGTCACTTTGTTTTTGGTGTTTTGAAAATGGAATTCAAGTCCTAATTGGTGAACTCAAGCTAATTAAGTTCATTTGAGTCGAAAATAAAGGTTTCATTTTGGTTTGAAATTTGAATAAAGAGGTTTTATAAAATTAAAATCAAAATAGATAAGTACAAAATGGAAAAACAACAAAAATCATTTTATAAATTTATTTATTCTATGTTTTGAACGAGAAAAAGTCAAGCAACACTTCTTATCCATCATGAAGGGAGTATAAAAAGACTTTGCATAATAATTGGGGACATGATGTTTTTCCAAGTGAGTCGGACTTTCTAGTTTAATACATTTCATTTGTGGTAATAATTTGGGAGAAATGGAATTTTTGACAATTTCTTGATTTGTAACTCCACACATCCATAGCGGTGCTTCCACCAATCACATTTCGACCCATTACCTAGCCTCGTTACATCCCTTTGATAGGCTATCGCACACCTAATCAAAGATATATACCCTAAACACAAATGAATGTAATAATAGGGGTCGAACACAAGGAGACGGGAGTTGATATACAAGTTGTTATGGGGTGAATTCTATCAAAGTCGGTTATCGATTGGTTTGGTCGGGTTTATGAAACAACAATAATAATAAAGGAAAAGTCTAGGGAGGTCGGGCCACACATGCAAATTATGTAAATGCTCAAGTTAAACTAGGAAATTGATAATATCGATAATTGTTTAGGCTAAAGACACCCATCTATCGATATTAGTGTCAACCGTAGATCGGGTCCTAACGAACTCTCGCTTTGGCTAGGTCGATCTACTAACACATGCTTAGTCTAATTCAATTCCGCGCCTCTCGACTTATAGAAAGAATTAACGAATTTAATCAAGGAATGTAATCAATAATCAAAGACTAACAATACAATGCAAGCATGTGATAGAAACAACTATTTGATATCATAACATCTCATTTCAACAATTGCAAATATTATTTATGCATGACTTCCCTAATTCCCTAGACATAACTCCTCTTGCATAATGATAACTAATCTAATAACAAATGATAAAGTAAAAATGATAACTAACTAGTAATGGAAATGACAAAGAAAATAACAAACAATATAAGAAATAGAATTACCTCAACAAAGGAAATAAAACTTGGAATTGAAGAACACAATGGAACCAAATAACTTGCAAATGAACTTGTAATATAAATTGAAATACTTAAAGGAATTATTTGTAATAACTAATGAAAATACTACCCTAAAACACATAGAATACACATAAAAATGTGATATCGAGTAACCCGTCTACATTACCTCTTGCTCTTTACTTTTCTAGCTCCTCCACTATCAAGAAGTAGCCCTTGTCGGGATCCTCTAAGTCTCCACCTATAAATTAGTATAAAAAGATGAGAAATTCTCATCCTTGAGAAAGGTGGGTAAAAAGAAACATGAGAAAGATTACACATTTCGTACCTACAAAGGAAGAGAAGAAGAAAAGAGGAAGATTGATGTAAAAATCAAAGGATACGACCTCTTGCTGGTTTCAAGTTGTGAGGAAATTTTTGGTTTTAATGGAGTTTGATAGATGAGGAAATCTGAAAATTTAGATGGAAGGGAAGAAGTGAGATGTTTGTGAGTTGGAATGAAACCTAATAGAGACCCAATAAGAATTTATTGACCCAATAACGAAAATGGGTCGAATCTTACTAAAATTTTGCGTAGAATTTAAATATGAACTCAAAGCGGGGCAGAAAGATACGACTTCTACCCGACTAGCTAATTTATTAACTAAATCTAATATTAAGACTAATTATTATTATTATTAATAAAATATTATTGAAAGCTAATCGCTAAATTCGCGGGTATTACACTATTTGTAATGTCATATATCCTTCTAGGCTTCTATTAATAAGCATAAATAAAAAATGGTGTTGCTCAACCATGTATTAAAATTTTTACAGAACTATACACGACAATTGTAGTCTTACCCCTTACAATTTCAATATTTATTTTCTTTTCAATTATACTCTATCAAAAAAGAAGTTAAATTTGGGTGGAATTCTCAAGAGTCTCTGGTTCAAGTCTTAAGAGCAATCTTGTAGGATATTTATGGTACGAGACTATGCTTTCTAGACTCTGAGCCCGTCATCTCTGTGTGACTTAAGCCCTGTTCTTTTGGACTTAAACTCAGCCCCTTTAAGTTCAGTTCAGCTCCTATAAGTTCAGTTCAGTTCAGTTCAGTTCAGTTCAGCTCCTCTTCAGCCCAAAAGAACAGGGCCTTACCCTGTTATGCATGATTTACATGCTATCACGTATAACCGCGTGTTCACCCGGAACGCACCAAAAATTACGGAGGCAGGTTCTCTTGTTACAAAAAAAAAAAAAAAAAGTTGGAAAAAACACTCGTGATATTATGTTATTGAGGTAGATGTTGCTGTAGAAGACTTAATTGAAAGACCTACCCGAATCAACACTACTAGTCCTCCAATGGCGGCAAATCTCGCATAAAAACATCGCCATATTAAACCCAGTTAACAAAGTCTCGCACTTAATAGAAAATAGAAAAATAAAAGAAGATATACCCCAGAAATTTACGATCAATACAGAGAGATTAAAATCAATCAATGGGTAAACAAAAAGGTGAAAGTGCAAGAAGCAAAGCTCGTGCATCCAGCAGCAGGTTTACTCACCTCTTTATTATAATCCTATCAACTTTTATATTGTTATTTTTGGATGTTTTATGTTATTTTCTTTGTTGAGTTTTTGTGGGTTTTCTTAGTTTAGTTTAAAGTTTCAATCTTTATGATATTTTAAGCTCAATTAAGTGCAAAATTTGATGATTTTGATGAATTTTCAGCCTTGCTGCCACACTTGTTCCTGTGGGCACAGCTCAAATTGGGTTTGGAGGTTATTTAGGCAGTACTCGGGTTGATTCTGCTCTTCATGCCGAGGAATCGGGTTCTTTTAAGGTGAAAGTTTTGAACTTTTCTATTTAATTGAGATTATTATGAGTTTAGTCATGTTTATGTTGATCAATTTTGTGTAATTTGATTGTTCGAGTTCAAACGGGTGGAAATTCCGTTCCGATTTATCCCTGTTTAGCTTTATAGTGATATAGTGATGTGGTAGTGAACAATTTATGTGGTTTGAATGTAGGGTGTTGATGGTGAGATAGTGCAATACTTGAAAAGGCTTGCTAGAAGAGACCCTACTACAAAGGTGATTTTCTCTGCTTGGTCTTTTTATTTCTTGTTATTTTCCAGGGATAAATTTGGTATTTCATATCAGTCCGCCTTAGAAAATTGTTTACGTTTTTGTCTTAGTTATGTTTGTGAGGTAGAGAATGAATGTGAGACTATTTAGCCCACTTGCACGCACTTGCACGTTCTTAGTTGCAAATGTAACTTATATGCGGGGACAAAGAGTGTTATGTTAAAAGGTGCTAGTATCGACATGACAATAAGAAGATGGCACTTAGCTCGATGGATCGGAAGAATATCTTGAAAGCAAGTGCATAGATATGTACAATTTTGAGATAAGGAGTTATTGGGCCAAGTGCTTAAACTGCTGATTGTTCTTTTGGATCATAGGATATATGAAATCACACTGATTGCTATCAGTATTATCACTGCTGTTAAGTATATGTTAAAATTGAGGCAGAAGGGCCTTTTACTCTTCTTAGCAATTGCTGAATGTCTGCGGGCTCCCATGGGTTTGACATATAACAAGACTTTGCAAGTATTTTTTTCTAAATGCAAATTGAGTACAGCATTAGAGGATATATAAATCTGAGCAAAAACTATGCACAAGGCTCCAACTCTCCAAGTCTCTGCCGAATCAAAGTTTGACACCGCTGAGATCACACGCTACTTGGTCATAAAGAAGCTAAACCACGCCTGAGTATACTCTTTAGAGTGATTCATTCTCGGATATACAGTAGAATTATGCTCAACCGAATACACTTAGTAGATGTACAACTCGTGATTCCTCATCATCAGAACAATGCACAAAGACAATGGTGGTGTGAAGAGATGCGGGGATACAAAAGTAGAGGAAACTCATAATCCCTTTATAATACTTTTAGAATATCTCCATGTTCCCTTCCCTTATCTTATATATTCCTTTTAAATTAAAGACAGTTTTGAAATCTGCCAAAAAAACCTTCCGGTAGAAGTATGTGCACTTAGTGGTCTTGATGAAGAACTCTGACCTTTGTATTAAGAGGTTATCTGGTTTGAATATCTAGTGTCAGGATTTTATATGCTGTTGTTTTTTGTTAGATGGGCCCTGACTCCTGCTCTTCTGGAGTTACTTTTTAATATTTCACTTATGAAACCGTATCTTTGGCCAAGAATATATGTGTGACTTCATATGCTATATTCTGTGAAAAGAGGAGTGATTATTTTTTCTTATTTACAAGCTTTGGTGAAGGATATTCCTTTTCCATCAAAAATTTCATGTTTTTCTTAATGCGTCTATTTTAATTCTCTGAGATCAGATTTCCACCATTTTATTTGAACGACAATTTATGCAGAAGGATGCCTTTAGTATGTTCGTCTAGGTATCCACATGTTGGATACACCAAAAGCATGTGACTTCTCATATGCTGTGCTAAACAGGGATTGACAGTTCATGCTACACCAAGCAACACCTTTTTGTATTCTGTTAAATTTTTTATATATATTTCGTTCGTTATTACATCTATGAGAAAGTGAATGACATATGTATTAAAACGAATCATCTTTTTTTTTTCCGCTCTATATTGATCTTGAAGTGCTGCTATCTTTTGTTACTACAGCTTAAAGCTTTGAATTCTTTATCGGCTCTACTGAAGGACAAGTCTGGGAAGGATGTTGTACTAATTATTCCACAATGGGTAAGTACTGTTTTGGACCCTTCTTTATGCTGTAGCCTATAGGAGTAATTGTTATCCAGGCCTTATCCTTGTGGGACATCTTATGACATGATCATCATTTGCGAGTCAGGAATATAATTTTTTATGTCTGTTTTCTTAGTAGAATAATAATGTTCCTACAATTATATAGATATGCTCTCAAGACACTATAATAGATATTCACTTGCAGAGAGGCTTATCTTTGTTTTCAGTAGAACATTTCGTGCATGTTGATGGGATTCCTCTCTGCCCAAGATTTGTGATCCGAGTTGTTGTGGAGACTATTGGTTTGGTAATTGTCTTTTGAGTACTTGAGAAGTGTCTGCAATGGGCATGGTACGAGATCGCCCCCATTATACAACGGAATTTATGGTTGTCGTTACGTTAGTTCCCGTTATATAATGTTTTTTTTCCAAATATCGTTGAAAGTTTACCGTAATTTTCATGACTTGCTCATTGTTCCTTTTAAGAAAAAAAGTTTGGTGAATGGGCAGATTTGCAAGTGATGCATGTGTTTATCTAAAAAAAATGTCATATGATAGAGAATATAGACTCTTGACATGAAAAATAATCTCAAAAATCTGATTTCAAGAGAAAGTGATGACATGGTGGTCAAAGCTTGTTTAAAGGGAAATGCTTATGGGAACAATTTTCCGTCAATAACTAATAAACTGAATCCTCCTAAAGTTATAGATATTTGGAGTAAAATCTCACCTTTCTCCATTTTAATTTCCAAATTTCATCTTCTTTATTTAGGAACTCTTTCTCATCCTTTTGTAGTTGCATCTAGTGTGAGAGTATTTCGTGTTTCTGAAAATCAGTGTATTGGCTTCTGTAAACTTTGTGGGATTATTATGGGGCAAAGGTCTGAAAACTTCATCAAAAGGGTATAAAAGAAGTGTATAATATGGCCACCCAGCCCCTGCATCTTTGTGAGGCACGTATAAGAACGGTGGTTTCTTTTATCTAGAATAGATATTCCTCATCCTGGAGATTCACTTGATGACATTACCTTTGGCAATAAAGGACTAAAGGGAGCTTATGAGTATATGACCATGTTTGAACGCCTGAAAATGAGTTTTTAATAGTTCAAGGAAGTAATAATGCCAATGTTCCTTTGATAGATAACAAGCAGGCTAGAGAGTGAGGAACTTTGAACCAACATTAACCATGAGCGATGTGGGAAGGATTTCTAATTTTGGTGCAATTTTTCTTCTTTTGGATTATTTTGTCCGTGTCCATTGATTGTATCGCCCTTAAGAAAATCTTGTCAAAATTAAGAAAACAGTTGCATGCTAGGTCGTATGTTTATTTTTGTTACCCTAGTAGTTATAACTTATAACCATATTGCATAGTGTTTGATATTGAGGTAAGCTTTGATGTCACTCCCATATTGTCTGGTGTGCACTTACTGATGAAGGTTTTGATTTTTTTTTCTTTAGATATTGTTCTCTTCTATGTCCTCTATTTGACCTTACTTTCTCAGTTTCTCATTAAAGTTTTGATATCAATTTGATATTACTTTCTTCTGCGACGTCAGTCTGACCTGTGCTTTCTGATTAAGGGTTTTGAATATAGGAGGCTTTTGATGGATTATAACAGAGAAGTTCGACGTGCAACTCATGAGACGATGACCAGCCTCGTTACTGCAGCTGGGTTAGTAATATTCACTTTCTAAGGTGGATCTACATTGTTATGTATCCCAGATTCCCAGTACAGTCGATTGATCTACTCTCACTAGTTTCTTTGAAATGGACGAACGGAATTTTAGTTGATGCCAAATGAACTTTATTTTCTGGCAAAAGTAACATTTTCTCTCTTCTGCAGACGGGATTTGGCAGTGCATCTTAAGTCTCTCATGGGACCATGGTGGTTTGGTCAGTTTGATTCAGTCTCGGAAGTATCGGTAGCTGCTACGCGGTCACTGCAGGTTCCGAGCATTTATTCACTATTATTATTCTTGATTGGTGATTAGGGAATTAGCTTGCTTATCAAGCCAATTTTTTTTCTGTAGTACTAAGAAAACTAGTCAAGTTGAGCTTTTTTCACCTATGCCTGTTATCCATACGCTCACATGCAGATAAAAAACATTCTGTGCCAGGAGATATTTGGATGGTTACATAACATCAACATTACTCCAGTGCCTCGATGGCTCCCTCAAATTGTGCGGTAGGGGGGGGGGGGGTCGGATGTACGCGGTCTTACCCTTGTGTTAGCAACACAAAGAGACTATTTTCGAAGGAGCCAAGATGAAAATTGCGTCGAAAACTACATCGAATGACTGATACTTCACAAAATAAAAAAGTGCAGTCACTTTAGTGAACCGTTTTGCTTTATTCCATCGTAATCCGGAAACAAAGAGTAATGAGTCTTTGGCTCAATAGAAAAATGGAAAGTGCATGGTTACATAAGCTAAAAAAATGCATTTTGTCTATTAGTTTCTGTTCTGCTATCAGATTTCACTGCTATCAGATTTCACTGCTATCAGATTTCACTGCTATCTGAGTGTAACATCATCGTTTTTCTAATGATAATACTTCCACGTGTCTAGAGTTAACTCCACTTTTTAAAGTTGTATAGTTGGAGTCAAGCTCTCCACTTGATCAACTTTTTACTCCCTCCATTCACTTATAGATTTGATTATCTTGATAATTTGAGAGAAATTGCTTTTCTAGTTTGCTCCCATTTTTGTATTTGGGCGTTGTCCTCATGGTGTCTTTTTGTATATGGACGTCACCCCCATGGTGTCTTTTTGTATATGGGCGTCACCGCGTAACTCCTTGGTCTCCCTGAATGAATAATACCGCATTTTTCTTATCATAAAAAAGAAGAAACAGTTTCTATAACTAGGAATCCAGGATAATTGGCTAGTTGGCTTGTGGCCAAGGTGCTTCTAGGAGGTCTCATCTCGTATATACTCGGCCTTTTGCTCTTACCCATTTTTATTGTTGTATAGTTCTTTTCTATTTGCTGATAGCGTATTGAAAAGGAGGTTGTCAGTTGTGACTAAGGACTTCGCTTTATTTACTGTAAAAGGCTGAAATTTGTTCAAATGCTAATTTTAAATCTGCCTTTACCTTGGCGAATATGGCGATGGCACATGTAACGCACTCGAATATGTCTGTTCCTTGCAAAAATATCTTTTGGATTATATAATGACTACTTTGTTGGGTTTCCTCTTCAACCTATATATGCACAAGTTTGTCATTTCATTTTATGCATTCCACACAACTAATATCAGGGTGACTGGCTAAAAGTAGAATCTGTTTGCTATTAAACAGGTTGCCTTTCCATCCCATGAAAAGAGACTGGATGCACTGATGTTCTGCGCGTCGGAAGTGTTCGAGTATTTGGATGATAATTTAAAGCTGACACCGCAGAGTATGGCTGATCTTGCAGTCGCTTCTGACGAGTTGACAGAAATGCATCAACGAGTATGTAGTTAGTCAAATGTCGATTGTCATATGTCAAGTGCAACTAGTTAGTCTAAATGCTTTATGTTTTGACATTCATACATCTAATGGAATTTTAAGTCTTTTAGGATAACTTATACTCCCTCCTAGTCGGTCATTTCTTCCCTCTTTCCTTATTGGGTAAGTCGGGTTTTCTTCCCTCTTTCCTTTTTTGGATGTGGGGTTGTGTGTTTTGTGTGGTCTAAATTCATTTATATGTGGGGTAGTGTGTTTTGTGTGGTCCAAATTCATTTCCTTAATTTTTGTGTAAAAGGGAAAGGGGAAGAAATGAGTGACTAGGAGGGAGTATATTTTTTAGACAGGTGTTATTAGTTTAGTTAGTTGTGCTGAGAAATGAGAAATCTCTCAACTTTTTAATACTAAATTATATTCTTTCATGTATGTAAACTGTAAAGTAGCCGTCTTTTGGTGCAATTTTGACACAATTTTCATTGCGAGTCCTCTTGTATTGGTAACACACGGGTAAGGTTGCCTGCAGATGACCCCCCTTACCTCGTCATTTGTGGAATCATTGAGGACTGTGTTAATGTTGTTATTGTTACTTTTCTCTTGTTAGCTGGTTTTTAATGATGTTTCGCTTCCCCCTCTAACATTGCTCGTCCTTTCATTTTTTTTCCCTCTCTTTTAATTTATGTCAGGTTATTTCATCATCATTATTGGCTCTTGCTACCCTACTTGATGTTTTACTGGGATTAAAATCTGCTAAAGTCAGCTCTGATGAGTCAAACAACCTACCAAAGAATGCTCTGAAAGCCCGTGATGTGGCAATTTCTTCAGCAAAAAGCTTGATGTCTGCTCATCGTAACTTCCAAGATTTTTTGAAATCTCATGATTCCGTTGTTCGGACAGCTACATATACAGTGTTGCGAAGTTTTGTCAAGAATATTTCCGAGGTTATTGGTGAAGAAGATGTGAAAGCGCTTTCACCTGCTATACTGGGTGCTCTTCAAGAAAAGGACCCATCTTGTCACACAGCATTGTGGGAAACAATTCTGTTTTTCTGCCGTCGTTTTCCTCAAAGTTGGTCTTTTATAAATTTTCAAAAAGCATTTTCAAATCGCTTTTGGCAGTTCCTCAGAAACGGCTGCTTTGGATCACAGCTGGTCTCGTACCCTGCATTGGTCCTTATACTAGATGCTTTACCCACAGAAAAAGTTGGACTGCAGTTCTTTATTGACTTTTTCCAGAATCTATGGGCGGGAAGAGATGCATCTCATCCTAGTAGTGCTGATCGCTTGGCATTCTTCCTTACCCTGAAAGAGTGTTTTCTTTGGGTCTTAAATAATGCATCAAGGTAATGTTTCCCCTTGGAAAAGAAATATAGCATCGAATTCGTTATTTATTTATTTATATGTTGCTTGGATTATATTTTATTGCCAGTAAAAAACTTAACTTGGTATGCTGAAGATCTTAAAAATTAAAAATTACTTAAAATTTTGGACTCCATTTAATTGTTTTCTTTTATGTTTGACTTCCTATTAGGCCTCATTCTAGTGATTCACTTCATTGTAGTAAATACCTGACACACAATGCCGTTTATCTTAATGTGTCGGGAATTTTCCTGTACGTTAAAGACTTCTAATAGCTTCCAATATCTGGCTATTATGGACGATATTTGACCAACGCTGTCAGTACATGGCTGATATTTGACTGAGATGGTGGATCCTATGCCAATATATAGCCATCACGACCAATACTAGACCAATAAAGCCCGTATGATTGATAAAAATAAGATCTGGTAAACCGCACTATTGTCTTATTTGTTTACAAGCATAGTAGTACACTATTGTGACCGTTACTGTAATGAAGACTGATGTCCAATACAATATGATAATTTGTTGATTTATGTGTCATGCAGCTTTCAAGTAATAAAGGGGCTTGCATATTAGTCTTTAGCTTGTATCTCTCTTTTAGCTTGAATTAATTTGGTTCAGGTGAAATTAGCTTCAGACTTTCAGGTGAAGAGAATAACAAAATATATAATACTTCGTAGTAATTAATCTTGGTTAATATAAAAGCTTTGTTCATATGGTTCACTCCCTTCTAGTCATCTAATTTTCATGTGTTTTCTTGTTTTGCTAGATATTGTAAACAAGAAGATGTTTCCTCTTTCCGTTTGTCTCTTGTTGACAACATCCTTGTGAAGCTTTTGTGGCACAATTTCTTGTCTGACTCTGACACAAGACATGAAGAGATAGTCGAATCTGGTAAAAATGAAGATGCTTTTTCAGAGATAGCAAAATTATTAGATAGTCATCTATTTGAGATAAGGCAAGGGCACTTGCATGATACAGGGGGATGTATCATCAATATTCTTTCGGGTATCTACCCTTTAGATTGTCAACTGCTTGTTCTGTTCTGTGAAGCATTTCAGGAAAACTGCCTTAAGGCATTGCAGCAAACAGTTCATGCAGATGAAACTAGTTACAATCTAATGCAAATAAATCAGTTTATAGTCATGGTGGGAAAGTATGCAATTTCAAAATCTGAAAGCTGGGCTCTAGAGTTTCTGGTTGGACCTCTTTTGGAGAAAACTCTGTCACTAATTTTATCTGCTGTAAGTTCAACATCTTTTTTATTGTATGTGCAATCTTGCTTTCAGTTTGAAATCTCTTCTTTGCTTTCCCTTTTTTTTTTTTTACGTGAAATTAAAGGAAATTTAAGACTTTTGTCGTGGAGTTCATTCTTGATTTAATGGTTGCCTACCCTTTTTTTTACCAATATAAACTGTGTTAAGAAATGCTTTGAAAGCCTTCTGACTGAAATGTGCTGTCTTAAACCTTGTGGCGTAGGGTTAGCGATTTTTGCTGAGATGTTTTTATTTGTGAACAAGCTAATAAAAAATCTTCTTCTTCTTTCAGAAGAAGATTCTGATTTTACTCACCTTAAAACCTTTGTTTGAAGGCCATCCATCCATTCATGATTAATATCTAACAGATAAGGTATGGATGTATTGGTCACTCATAGAAGATAGAACTAATGAACATGGTTGAAGTAGACGAGTGTAAAGAGTTTTCATGTGATTCTGATATCACCCCATAGATCGTAGGGAAGATTCTATCACACGACACTTTCGGTCAGTTAATTAGCTATGCCTTTTGCATTTTTTATGCACTGATCAGATGTTTATTCTTACTTGTTTTCTACTCATATATCTGTGGGACAACCGTTTAAGGTGTAGAATTTATCGATATATGGATATTCAAATGCTGTCCCTAGCAGGCACCTCTTTCGGGATCTTGCTGATGACCCGATTCTGTATTGTGTGGCAGGAATCAGCAGATGCAGTAAACTTTCTTCTAGTCATGATTTCTATATTTGGACCCGAAAAAACCATACAGAAAATTATTTCTAGTGAGGAGATTGGTAGTGGGATTGATGCTGATGTCACTGATGGGGTCAATAGAGAACCCGACAAATTTCTGAATTGTTTTGAGAGAACATTTGTACGCTGGTGTTTTATGGGAAATGAGAGCTTAGTTGATTCCCGGTTGAATGTTTTGCTTGCATTGCTAGATGAGGAGTGTTTTAGTGAGCAATGGGATACCATTATCTCATATGCTGGCGTTGCTGGTACATCTCACATTGGAAGGTTGGCTACACTTATTCAAAAAGTTAGGACTCTGACAAGGCGAAAATCAAGAGTCCATAACAACAAAATTTTCCAAATTTCTTGCTGGCAGCATGAGAAGTTGGATTCAGTTGCATTGTCTGTTATGTTGAGTGCTCCCGAGTCTCTAGATTCTCATGTGAAGTTCATACGGTATGGTTCATGCTTCAGATTCATGTTATTTATGATTGCATTACAATATGGTCTGTAAGCTTTTTGCTGAGTTCAAGCTCAATGGTTACTCTCATCAGTGTTAGGGAGAGTCCTGGCCCATGCTAGATATTTAACACCACATTTCGGTACATTTTTTTATTTCCAGTGGAGCCAAAGACTCATTATTCTTTGTTTTTGGATTATGATGGAATAAAAATGGCTCACGAAATTGGATGTGCTTTATATTGTGAAGTAGCAGTTATTCTGCCACACTGTTTAGGCTGTTTAGTTATCATCGTGGTACTTGTATCTACATTTATGTCATGTCTGATGCTTGGTGTACTTTCTGCTGCAGAGCTGTCCTTGGTGGTTCCATGGAAGATGATGATATATCTTTTCTTTCCAAAAATGCGGTTGTTCATGTTTACGAGGGAGCATTTGATGAGTTAGTAGCTTTCACTATGGAGTCTCCTTTTGCTTGCATCAGGAAATTCGGTTCATTATCACGTTCTCTAGTTAACTCTTCTACATCAGAAATAAAACATAATGTAGATGTCGGGCATGTGGCTAAGAGGGCTTACTTTGCTCTTGAGGTTCTTAGTAGTAGCACTTTTACCTTGAAGTCGTATTGTAAGGAGAGTGAGTTGCTCCTAGGCGCTGCAGGTGTTATGTTTGTAATTGACTGGGACTGCTGTTTATCGCGATTATTTGGCACCGAGTTAAAGAATTGTTCCCAGGAGCATATAATGACGAGGGAGAAGTTTGGTAGAGCGATGCACGAATTCCGTACTAGCATTGACAGACAATTCTGGAAAAGTTTTCCGGCACAATTCCGTGCTAAACTAGCGAGCCTTCTTGTTCAATTTTGTAGGTCCTCTATTTTTGTGGAGGACACATTTGATACTGGTGTAGTAACGTCTCTATGCTGCAAATGGATGGTTGAAGTTTGTGAATGTCTGTGTGTAAGTCAATTAGAAGAGCAAAATTTAATTGACAAGCTTTTAGGCAGTGATGACTTATGGCCCCTGTGGGTCATGCCAGCTAACAGCACAAACGAAGAGAAAATTACTTTCAGACTTGAGCATGCACTTACTGATGTTCCTGTAAGTTATTTTTATGGCTGGGTCCTTTTTAATAAGTTAGGTGGCTTTTTTTTCTTCATGTATGTCTCCTCTGTTCTAATCATTTGGAGGTAAGTTTGTGTACAGTATATTCCTTCTTTGCTTGTTAAAAGTTTCTTTTAAGGTGCCGACGACTGGCATAATTTGGATGTGAAAGTGACTTCTTGTACTTTTTTAGAACGAGTACTTATAGTCTTGTACATGCATTCGTCAATTGCTCCGAAAATTTTCAGGATTGCAGGACTGGCATAATCTGGACTGGTTTTCAGTTTAAAAACTTTTTTTTTGTGGAAGCAACTTTTATTAATCTTGTTATGCACTTGGAGCATGCTTATAACGTTTAGGTATACCTGAATGAATTTGTACTGTGTGGTGTTTACCCCCTTTTCAGCTCTCCCCCAAATAAACAAATAATTTTATTTTTTTGTCTTGCTTTCAGTACTAGTTACCCATCATCCTTAGCAAATATGGATGATTTTCTACTATAAAAGAAGTGATTATTGTAGCCTTGTAGCTTTCAAGCACTGGGATTAATATTTATTAGAACAACACTACTCCAATGCCGTAAAGGCTGTGTCCCTTGTCTAGTAGGAATGAGAGTCGATATATGCAACCTTAAACCATTGTTTTCAACATAGAGAGGTTATATTCAAATGAAACCAACTGAAACTTGCGTTGAAAATTCCTTCGTATGCCAGCTACTTCATATTTCATAACATAAGAAGCACTTGCAATTTTGTGAGCCATTTTGGTTAGAGTAGCATACCAAATTTTGTATAATTAGTTCATACTTTTCGTTCCTGGGTACCTTTTAATACATTTGTGGCATTTACACTTTACAGTGGCTAGAACACTCCAAACATATTCCAAACTTATTGAATTTTTATTTTTATTTTTATTTTGTGGCTGCAGGTATTCCGGACCCATGAATTTGTTGCTCTGATAGACAAACTTATTTTGGAAATTGGTATCGCTAAAATGTTGGTTGCATTTTATCCACATCCTACAGCTATAGAAGAGGGTCAAAGCGAAAATTACGAGCTCGCAGCTTCTCAGTCTAAGTCTTTCCGAGCCTGGCTCGTGGCTGAAATGTTCTGTACTTGGAAATGGCCCTGCGGTAGTGCTTTAGACACACTTTTGCCTTCTTTGATCTCCTATGTGAAAAGTGAACAAGGGGAAGAGTCAAGTTTTGTGTTTGACTCAGTATTGAGCATTTTGCTTAAGGGTGCTCTTATCTGCGGAACAAATGGGCAGTTAAGATTTTTTGATGCGTGCCCACCTTCAACTAAAGATCTTGATGCGATTGAGGAACCTTTCTTGAGAGCCCTTGTGTCTTTACTTGCCACTTTGTTAAATGAAGGAATATGGAACCAGGAGCAAGCTATTGAATTCTGGCAATTGCTAATATCTGACCTTTATACGGGACAAGAAACAAACAAAAATTGTCTGAGGATTCTTCCGCTTCTCGTGCCTGTTCTTGCACAATTCTTGCACGAGAGTGGAGGATCCAAAGACATGGTCATAGATTCCCTGCCTATTTCATTTAGAGAAGATGTTCAGGGTTGGCTTGGAGAGACTGTGGCTTTCCCATCTCTAATATCATGGACTTCTGATGAAGGTAATCACTATATTTTGGAAGTGCTGAGTAGAGTATTTTTTTTGCACCTTTGTTTCAAAAGGAGATTTGCTTTTCCTGACTTGATGGGATTCTCACCGAGTTTATTTCTCCACATTTATTCATATGTATGTTCTTTTTCTTGTAATATTGAATAGGTGTCAGCCTATGTTGCTGCAACTCTTCGTATAGACTCTTGACTTATGTTACTCCGACTCTTCTTATTCCCTCACGTACCCGGGGGCAACACTCGACACTTTGTACATGGGTATGACACTTGGACACCTCCTTTTAAGCCACAATATAAATAGCAGAGTCCGACACTTGGACACGCACCCGTGTTTGATATTTCTCTATGAGTTTGAATAGCATAGCTCTTGATCCATGTCTGACACTCTGCTCTTGAACAAGGGTATGACAATTGCAAAACTTCCTTTAAGGTCGAGAACATGCCATCGACTTTCTCTCTCCGTAAAATAGCCTAGTCTGACATTTATACGCAGCATTCATGTCCAGATGACTGGGGTCTATTTTGGGCGGGTTAAGACGTGTCTGGACATATCAGATTTGGGTTTTGGTTTTGGTGAGACAATCTTTGCTGAGTCAAGTCAGGTTTGGTTTAGTGGTCATCGGTTTAGATATCAAGTCAGGTTTGGTTCCATCATTATCTGGTTAGGTTATCAATAGACGTTTCATCGTGTGTTTTTTATTTGAGGATGATAATTTTCATATTCGGGCTATCATTAAGGTCCTTTTTCTCAAGTAAAAAAGTATTCCGTTACAAGTCGAGTATATCGTATTTGGGTCAATATTAAGTTAAGCTAATTCGTCATTGAGTCACCGAATGAGTTGGGCCTTTACGGAGTCACGAGTTAACCCAAGTTGGTTCTTGATTGGGTTTGGTCAGGACAAATCGGGTCAGATTTCTAACTGCATCTAAGTAACAAAGGTGTCAATAGGTGATTTTATTGTTCTCATGTTTCACTCTTGGACCATATGCTTACAGATATGAAAGAATGGTTCCATCTGGCTTTATCGTGTTTCCCTATAAGAAGAACAGAAGACATACACCAGTCGAAACTGCATCCAAGCTCTTTGGAGACGAAACATTTACTTGATTTGTTCCATAAGCAAAGGCATGATGCTAGCTTGTCAATTGTAAGTAATTCACTGCCAGTGGTACCGGTATTGCTGTCACGTTTGATGGTTATCGTAGTAGAATACTGCTGGAAGGAATTGGATGAAGAAGAGTGGAGATATATATTATCTCACTGGAGGAGCTGGACTGAGTTAGTAGTTACAACTATGGAAGAAGCTGCGGAAAGCTTGGACATTGAAAATGGTGATAATTTAGAGGTTACAGTCAGCAAAGTTGAGCAACTCGTGCATAATTTGGATTCTTCTCTTGTGAATATTGCAATAAATGCCCTTTATGGTTTTTCTTTTCTAATGGAGCTTAGTAAAGGCCATCCATCGGACCAAGCTGAGAACTTAACATTCTGCACTTCAGAAGTATGTCAATTTACTATTGACCAGATTCAAGAGGGGGTTCTCCGAATATTCTTCTCAGCTGGCATTTCAGAAGCTATTTCAGATTTGTTATCCTATGAGGGTCTCTCCATTATATCAAGAAGCCATGCTACTTGTCCACACTTTTGGAACTTGGTTTCACGTACTGTCATAAATTCTTCTTTGTCATCGAGGGAAAAAGCTTTCAAAGCAGCTGAGCTTTGGGGGCTTAAAACAAATGTTATTACTTCATTAATGTCTATTTTATTTTCTTCTAAACTCGTGTCAACCATGCAATTTGCTTCGTTTGTTCTCCTTTCTAGCCCACCACTCTCTAGCAGTGCCATCATGAAGGAGAATGTTTCAGATTCTCTTCCTGGAACTAGTACTAGTGTTTCAGTATCTGATAATCTCGATTTGCTTGCTGAGAGTAATCTACTTAGAGACGAGATATATCGGCTATTATGTACATCACCCACTGAGATACTTGACCAGGATTTGGAAGCTCAAGAAAGGGTAAGTCTTCTTGATATTGTGTAACTCTTCTTTTGCTACTATTTTTTCTTTTGATGGAGCTCGACTCTGCCTTTTGTTTTGTTATTATTTTATTTTGTTATATATTTTTTTGCTTATACTTCAAGCTTTTTTTGACTTATATCATTCCGAATATTTTGAATTACTTTTTCTTATTCCTCGAATTAGTCTCTCTTTCTTTCTTTTTTCTCAACTCTTGTAAGAATAGTTTTTCACAGATTTGTTACTATCTTAACTTTATTTTATCTGTAGTTAATTGTTTAAAATGGTCATGTAAGTAGTTTCCAAATCATTTTGGGATTCATGCTATCTTATCATTGCTTTACCATACAATCAATTGTGCATTGGAATAATGATGGAAATAACCATACATATATGCAGGTACAAGTTTTCCTTGCTTGGTCCCTAGTTCTTACATATCTTGCATCTTTACCGGCTGCTTCATCCAAGAGGGAAAAGTTGGTTCAAGAAATACAAGAGTCTGCATCTTCAGCTATATTGGACTGTCTTTTTCAACATATTCCCTTTGAATTGGCTGTGACAAATGGCATGAAAAAGAAAGACTCGGATCTCCCAGCTGAGTTGGAAGACATTGCAACAGCGGCTACACGTGCGATCAGAACGGGGTCTGTACTATTCGTCGTCGAATGTCTTTGGCCAGTACGACCACAAAGTTTGTCTTTACTTGCTTCTGCAATATTTGGGTTAATGCTCCATGTTCTGCCGGCTTTTGTTCGAGTGTGGTTTACTAGTTTACGTGTTCGTTCTGCTTCATCTGCCATTGAATCTTTCACTAAAACATGGTGCAGTCCCCATCTGGTGTCCGATGAATTATCTCAGGTTCACTATTCTATTATCCTTTCTAAGTTTTTACAACGTGTCCTATGTGCAATTTTTAAATAATTTTCCAGATTTCTTTGTGCATAGTCAACATTATTGTACATTCAGTATTTAACTACTGTTTTTTAGTTGACTGCCATATACGTTGATTATCTTTAAGAGTTCTTGCATTTCCAATTTCTGTATATATTTCTTATTATCTGGCCATAACAGTAAACTTAGATGAGTTAATTTTTTTTCCCAATGCAACTTAAATATGCTCTCTGATTACAGCTGGTCTCTCTTGTGACGGAGGAAATTTGATCATTTTGTGATGAAAAAGTAACCACCCACATTCAAATTTATCAGATAATGGTTACATTTTATCATAAGATGGTCAGAGTTCTATGTCACAAGCTTGTGACACGTCGCAAATGAGAATTTGTGCTCAGAATAAGCCTTCTATATCCCGATTTATTGATAACTTACTTATTATTGATGGTTTCAAATAATGATTCATGTTAGCCGACCCCAAATAAATTTAGGATTATGGCTTGCTGCTGTAATATTCTGATGAAATGATCTGAGATTACTTTCCGTGGAGCACATTAATGCCTCTCTCTTTACTAGTTTCCGTCATGTCTTGTCTCTTGTCTCTTTGCTCTTTTCCTAGTAGGTGTGAACCTCAAAGCCAGTATTTTGTTGAAAATGTTTTTTATTGCATTTTCTGCGTAATCTTGTAGCATCTTTTGGGTTTCCGGTATCATCATATAGCAGCATAAAAGTTGCAAATATCTTTATAGCGTGCTTACTCGGTTATCCATCACGTTTAAGAAATCCAAATATAGTTATTCAGCTAGGACATGAGATATCTGATCTGGAGTAAATTGCTTTATGCATGTGTTTGATGTTTATTGGTCTGTCCAATTTCCTTCCCTTTTTTATTTTTTTCTATGGTTTTGGTATATTCTGCTTTCTAATTTGACCTCCCTTGATCACTTTTACTTACCTCTATTTTTGTAATCCATCTTGCTATGCCAAGAGATGTAAATAGAAACTAAAAGATGTACTCATCTTTATTAAGTAAAACATTTTCGTAGATACGAGTCCTACGACAAAGAAGGATCTCCGAGATTTACGGCTCAAAGGAGAAAAGGCCTCACTTGTCTTTTACTCCCCAATTTGTTTTTGATTTTTCACTAATTTCAAGGTAATATTGTAGTGACTATTTTCAAAATTAATGTTGCAGATAAAGAAGTCAGATTTCGTCGACGAGTGTTTTTCTGTCAGTGTAAGTAAATCTGCCAATGAAGTGGTTGCTACTTACACCAAGGAGGAGACAGGAATGGATCTGGTTATTCGACTTCCTGTTTCATACCCGCTTCGGCCTGTTGATGTAGAGTGTACTAGGAGCCTTGGAATTAGTGAAGTTAAACAAAGAAAATGGTTGCTGTCCTTGATGGCATTTGTTCAAAATAAGGTAACACCTTGTCTATTTCTCTAGTGCTTAAAATGTTTGCTCGTAGTTTTATGTACTATAGTGAATAATATTTCGTCGATATGCAAAAGATAAATTTTGTAGGGAGTCGTTGGAAAGCTTGCATCCAGGTAAGACAGCTGAATGAATCATGTTATAGTGTTTTACACTTACACTATTACATTTCCTAATTTTCAATGAGATGACATCCCCAAAAAATATTGATCAAACTGTGTCTCGATCTCGATCTCGATCATTGTACAATAAAACGCCCGTTCTATAGTCTATACACAGTTGCCGTGACCTTTAAACCTTGGTGATGCGGTTGTGACTTGACGCCTAGACAAAGATTTGTGCCATTGAATTGACACATTTCTCAACACATTAGTCCGATGATAATTCAAGTTTCTGTTTCTCATATATTTGTTTAAATTTTAGTAAAGTAATTGTTTGAACTTTAATGTGTTCTATTATGGAACATGAAATTATTTTATCACAATTAAAATTGATTAGTTATAAAATTTGCAAACAATGATATGATGACCATGCTCTTCCACTGCCGACTAACCATTTTCTTTGGCTATGATTTCAGAATGGTGCATTGGCGGAGGCAATAAGAATATGGAAGAGTAATTTCGACAAGGAATTTGAAGGAGTAGAGGAGTGTCCGATATGTTACAGTGTAATCCATACATCTAACCATAGCCTTCCTCGTCTAGCTTGCAAGACGTGCAAACACAAGTTCCATGCCGCCTGCCTCTATAAATGGTTTTCGACTTCTCACAAGTCTAATTGCCCTTTGTGTCAGTCTCCTTTCTGATAGTAAGATCTCTAATTGGCATAATGAAGTTCTCTTATTAGATTCTAGTGTATCAGTTGAGTATAATCACTTTTCTAGTTTGGTATGTTGAGATTCTTCAAAATGTAACAACAATTATATCAAGTTTTGTGGAGATAAGTATATTTGTCACAAAATTGTTCATTCACGGGATTTTAGTGAAAAAGGCGTACATTTAGAACTAGTCCGAGTATATATGAAACTTTTAGTATCTATACAATAATATAAAGGGTTATTTGATAGAAATAATCCAAACTATGTCTGCCCTTCTCATATTAATCCATACCATACTTTAACTCAAAAGAATCCGATTTACGCCCTCATTTTTCTCATAGTGCACCTGGTAACAAGCTACCTATTGATCCGGTCACATTATAAAAAAACTAAAATCATAGTCTATAAACAACCAGAACACTAGACTGACTAAAACTTCATCCTCTTTACTCCTTTTATCTCTTATTAAATCACTAGAGATCTAAAACATTGAAACATTGATCAATATAAGACGGTCTTGGCAAAAAAAATCAAATTATTGGAAAATAAGTGGCGGAGTGATCAACGAAAATATGTAAGTCATCAGAATAAGCAGTGGAAATATAGGTAGGTGAGTTGAAATAAGGTTGAGCGTCTCAGAGAGAGTGAGCCGACAATGATTTTGGAGAGATCGAGAGCGCGTGAGTAGGGTGCGTTTTTAGAGAGAGATACAGTGAGATGAGAGTAAGTCGAGTGAGTGATGAGAGAGGCTGGAAAATTGACCCGACCCAGTTTATTTCGGCAAAATTTGATCCAACCTAAAATCAAACAAGGTTTGAAACTATTGATTTGCGACAATAACAAGGTACATCGCATACGACAACTAACATAGTTTACTACTACGATAAATACTTAGGGTAATAGTAAAGATACTCGTACACTTCGGAACATAAATTGCATTTTAACGTATAATAGTGATTAGTAACTTAAATTATATGCAAGTCGAGCCTCAATTAAGGTCTATACACTATATTGAACAATTAATCACGCTCATTTATATGCTTATGGATGTAAAGATCCCGCCTCCTATTATGATCCATGTATTTTCTGCACGGGTTTAAAACTAGTGGAATATTAATTACCTGATTAACAATATCGCTATTCACTAAGTCAAATAATTTACAAACACCCCAGCAGTTGGATTGTGTGGTTGTCCTCTTATATATCAGTAGTTTTCTTCTGAACATTATTGGTATTACTCATACTCTTAACAATTAACTTGTATCAGTGTATGTATGACTTACTTGCTGGGAACTCTCGTATTTTCTGTGCCATAACTCAATGTATTTCGAATGTGCTCAACGATTCGCCTTCTGTGATGGATGCCATAGAATAAAACAGAAACACAAAAATAATTATGTGTGTATTTTTCAGAGGATCAAGTAAAGCAGAGGCAATTAAAGGGAAAGGCGATGGCTGAAAAGATTAGTTGCTCAGAGGATCTATCCCATATTTCACATTTCTTTTTTAGTCGACAAATATGAAAAACATATCAGTCGGATTTCATCGCTGTTAATAAATGTAGGCATGAAAGAAACATGTTGATAAATACGGAGTATCTAGGAACGTTTCTCATCTAAGCCGAGAGCACTGCTGCAATTTTCGTAATGAATGTCAACTGTAGACTGAGGAGATAAATTATATTCATTTACAGCTTTGATTTACCTCTCAACTGTAGACTTCTGAGTTTTCCTTATTTTATGCTCCTCAAGTTCACTTAATCAATGTCACGTTTTTCATTTTACTGATTTCATGTTTCGGTTTCACATTCATGCGTGAAGCTATCTTTTAAATAGTACTGGTAGTCAATTGTTTAACTTGTCGGGATCATCCTGAATTCGGAAGGAGGCTAATTTATACATAGTGCTGGTAGTCGTCGTGAATCGTGATCATAACAAGTGATCTGAAATGGAAAGTTTGCCTTAGAGATAATTGTCCGCGGGCAAGTGTCGACTGCATTTTTCTATACTGTAGGTATCTTACTTTGCTTGCTAAATGCAGCTAGCTCATTTTGTCGGGTTTGAACAATGTAAGCCTTTTGTACACTCTCTTTGCAGCAGGAGCTGAGGGACAGGGCAAGGCAATGAGCAGCAATGAGGACAAGGAGCAGGCCAAGGGAGGTCAAATGATAACCACTGATAGCCAGGGGGGTTCTTTGTTGATACTCAAGGGTCACTCAGGGGGCAGGGCATGGGTAGCCAAGGGGGGATCTTCAGACAAGGGATTGCTAGCCAAGGCAAGGCCAGAATGGAGGGCAATGATAGCCAAGACACGAGCCAAGACATGAACAAACTCACCCAACAACAGACCCACCAACACCTAAACAAAACCTATCCAGCAGGAGTCACTTGGGGAAGACACAACTACCAACATACCTTGAACCACCAGTTGCCACCATGACCAGCTAAAACCTTGCCCATCTAAGTCCAAAAAAGTCCTAGGGAGCCAGGTCCAATTCACACCCTAACCATCCCAAAAACCCAAATCAAAATCAGTCTCCCAGAAAAGCATAAAGCATAAAGCAACTTTACCATTTCTAGCTACACACTGAAAGACTATCTCCAAAAGTCTTTGATCGTCTTTCCTACTCTTAGAAACAATGCAGAAGAAGGTCAAGGAGCATTAATGAAGCTCGTCCACAAGCTCCCAGCCAGAAGCTCAACAAACAAACCAGCTGAAGCACATCACTGTCAATGTCTGCAACTTTTGTCTGTTTTAGCATTTTCTTTTGTACTCCAGTCTGTATTTGTTAGCCAGTAGTTTGTTGTATTTCAGTAGTTAATCCTGGCCCTTAAATGAGATTCTAGGGTTTGTAATAGACAAGCATGAGGCCTATATAAAGGACCCTTACTCTTTTGAAGAAGGCAGTTAATGATTGAATGAAAAACCTGAGAATTCTTCTCACTTACAAAATCTTTTCAACTTGTGCATTGCTGTAGTTGAGAGTCAGGCTTGGTGATACCCTGTGCTAGGCTGTGGGTATTGATCAAAGTCTGTGGGCAAGTTCAAACCTCCCTGTGCTCAGACTGTTGGTTGTTTGTCTTGTTGTTTGATTCAAGTCTGTTCACCTGTGCTAGGCTGTGTTGAATAAGTTTAGTCTGTCTAGTTTGTAGTCCATTTTTCTGTGTTGAGTTGTGGAAATTGAATAGCATTCATATCCTTGTGTCTAAGTCATCCTGAGAGTCTTTAAAACCCAATTCTTACAATATCCCTACTAAATCATTGCACTCTTACTACTTTCTTAGCTGCTTGATTGGTGTTCCTTGTTTTAGGATTGTGATTGACAGATGCTTTAGGTCAAGAGTTTAAATTAAACCCCTCAAACTCGCACAGTCGCACACATCCACCTTCACGACTCAGCCTCGTGTATCTCCTCCTGTATTTAACTTTCTTTGTCAGTATTTAGTATGATTCTTTGCCCTGCACACCTGTCACTTGTTATGCTGTCATTAATTTTTCTGTGTGTATTTTTTCAGAGGAACAAGTAAAGCAGATGCACTTGGAGGAAGAGACGGTGATGGCTGAAAATGTTAATAGCTCAGAGGATCAATCTAATATTTCGCAATTCTTTTTTAGTTGACAAATATGGAAAACAGATCAGTTGGAATACATCCCTATTAATCTACGAAAACTAATGTAACTTTCTCATCTAAACCGAGAGCACTGATTCAACTTTTCTAGCATTTACATCTAGGAACGTAGAGCATTGATGCGACTAGGAACTTTTCTAGCAAGTGCTAGATGAGAACGTAGAGCACTGATGCAACCAGCACTTACATCTAGGAACGTAGGCATGAAAGAAACATGTCAAATATAATTCAAGATGCACTGATGCAAGTTCGTAGAGCACATTAAAGCTGGCATGTAGGCATGAAAAACAGATCAGTCGGATTTCATCGCTGTTTTGCATCTAGGAACGTTTATCATGTAAACCGAGAGCACTGATGTAACTTTCCATCAGAAGAAACTCGTTGACTCCTTGTTAATCCTATGCAGTCAAGAATGTAGACAAAATTTGTCCAACAACTTGCTAGCTTTATCATGCTTTCGATTTTCGACCAACAATTCCAAATAAACTACAGTGGGTGTATATTTATCAGCAGCATGAGTAATACAGTATCAAGTTCAATGTGGAAAGTAACATACAAAAATTGACAATCAGAAGGAATACTATTCACCACTATTAATTATCTATTTCTTGGAAGAGGTACTACCACCGCGAAGAGATTGCCAGAAAACAGGCCAGTTTTTCTGAGCTTCAGTCCAACCCCAAAAGGAACCTTCCCTTAAAGGGTCCCAACTAGACGAAACAATCCCGTAACTGACACCTAAAAGCGCAGTCCCGAAGAAAACAAAGGATACAATAAAGGGCACCCAAGTAGGCACATCTATCTTCAAACCAACCTTCAAGTAATAAAACAATGGGAAAAATGCTAACCCTGTAAACAAAGGTATCCCAACTGACAAACCCATTCTGCCCATCATCCTATTTGTCACTATTTCCGGGATCACCCCTTCTTCGCGATCATCATCATCCTCATCGTCGTCATTGTCGTCATCATCATCGTCTTCTTTGTCTAAGTCTTTGAGGTCGTTGTTCTTTTTGTTCTTCTTTTTCGGGGCTCCGAACCCCTTAGGACTCTTAAGAGTGGCATGTAGGGAAGTAGACTTGTTTGACAAGAGAAACAAGTTTTGAGGATGTTTTGTTGTCCATAAAAATGTAGAAAGTTTAGTGTAAGACAAGTTTTGGGGAAATGTATGAGGGGAGATCAAAGGGAGAGCTCCATGGAAAGAGCAGGTTTCCATAGTAGTAGTACACAATATATTGTGTGGTGTTTGCTAAGACCTTTATCTACTTTGAGATTTCCTTCCTTACCCACATGCTAACCAATTATAACTGATTCTAACAAGAGCAATACTCACATGACCCGTCTTAAATGGGAATTTGTGAACAAACAAATCGCACCGTTTCACTCATTGGCTTTTGTTGAGAGACAACTCGACCCATCTTCATTGAAGTCGGATATATCCGTCTTCAATGAGAATTAGTACCAAACATATTATGCGTTTTTTTTAACATAATACTCCAGCTTTAATTGTATAAATCCGAATTTAGCCATTCGTGTTATTGTCTCTCATTGAGTTATTGAGAGATTACTTTTGTCGTGACCTATTATATATTTCTCCGTACCCTTTTCTTTTTATTATTGATTGTGATTCGTTCACTTTCATTTGGTATATTTTTTTATAACAATCGGTCTTTTGCGCCATTGAGTTATTGAGAGATTATTTTTTTATCATATATTGTACTTCGTAACTATTTTTATTTGTAACTCTTTATATTATCCATACCTATTTTATTACTTTTTATACCATTTTTCTATCAATTGATAATTAGTCTTCCAATGAGTTTATTAAGAGACCGAGTTTCAGAAAAGCTACTCTTTTGCGCCAACATTATTTAAATGTGTAATCTTTCTTTTTGTTTCTTTTTTTGTAATGGGAGATACAAGAATAAAGTTTGTGACATGATTCCAATGTAGATCATTACTAGTAACCGGTCTTGTGACTTTACCAACTAAATGTCAAAACTTAGCCGCAAGAGACAAGTCATATTGGCGGTTTTGGTTCTTTGTTCATTGCCCCAGAGAGCAACTCCTATGATTAGTATGGAGATTTATTGCTCTTTTTTCTAGAAAAATAAAATAAAGGTTTACAGAACTGAGTACCATAAGAAGTTTTATGTACATTTTTATACCGGCAAACATATTAACATACCGGAGGGAGAGTACGGCACACATTAAACATTTTAAACGAGCCTAAAATGTCCATAAAACCAATCAATGCATAATTAATTATATACACGAGTGTAGAAACAGGCATATATTACTCCCCAACGGATCTAATGTTGGATTTTAGAGTACAGGTCTTGGAGGGCTCCATACAGTGGCTCCGCTGCCCTTGGTCTATCTACTGAACCAAGCAAAATATCAGCTGCCGTTAGATAAGGATCGCCATAGAAACGTAAATTCGTGTCTATTCTTGTGGTGACTACATTCCCTTCCAGTGAAACTCCCACAAATGCCCCTGAGATAGCCATCACAATTCAGATACAGTCAATTAGTCTGAAATTTCAATTATAATTGGGTAAAATATCATAAACGGAGTCATAAGAAGCACATCGAATTCTCAAGGTGAAAGATTGGCTTATCCGTTCAAAATATGCAATAAAGGATGGTTAAGGTTTTAAAAGCAACTTAGTATCACGCAGAATCCTAATAAGAAAGCTGCGTTGCTATTAGGAAAACACCAATTTATTAGGATACACTTAAAATAGCAACACTGTACAATATGAAAGTTCGTAAAATCAAACTTGTGGAACTCCAAAAGATACTCCTTAATTATCGTTATCTTTAAAATTATTGAGATAGCCTGTTCCACCGTCTAAACCTGAGTTGTATGGTAGTTCAGTGTTCAATTTGCTTTGGGAAACAGTTTTGAGTTCATAAGAAAAATACGGAGTACCGCGTTATAATATAAAGAATTTTAACCACCTAAATCATGAAACGAATCCCGTTCAGTATGGACGGTTTTAGTTCGATGCTAGATCAACAGAACTAGGAACCATGGTCCAATCTCGAGTAAAACAAAACAAATTGATGCTGGCTTTTAAATTAAAGGTTCAAAAGTGTCCATGGAATATCACAAGGTACAGCACAGATTGGTACACTGTGAATTTAAGGAGTTCGCATGATTTTTCACATTATAATTTCAAAGGAAAATCGACCGTTAATAAAAAAATATTCTAAAGGAAGAGGTGTTATTCCATGTAATGTGTCCAAAGAAAATATTCTAAAACTGGTTGGTGGCTTGTGGCTGCATGACAAACCAACAATCTCGAACAAGAAACTGCTCTGAGAACAGGGATTTTGGCACGTAAAAAACTCCTGGTAAGAAGCTAAATGGTGCCATATTAACATACCTTTGCTACAGCTATATGAATAGCACAGACCGGATCCTCTATCTCCAGCTCGAAGATCTGCTTCAAGTACTCTTCCAACAGGGCCAGCAGCCGCGCTACAGCCAGCTCCTAGAGAAAAATGCACACGACTACAGAATGTCTTCACGGCTTTATAATTATGAAGCACGATTATGAAATCTGTGAGCTCACCCCCAATCTGTTAACAGCCGACAAATTATTAGCCAATTCATATAGAGTGATGCTGACATGCATTATCATGCAATACAATTACAAACGCACCCAAAGATGACGCAAAAGTTATCTTTTAAAAAAAGAAAAAAAAAGTAAGAACATGTCCAATTGCAAGTGATACAGATAATCATAAGATGGGGTGTACATCTAGAGAGAACAAGTCAATGGGATCCCTATAAAAAATAAGAGCAAAGAGTAACATAATCTCATACTTAATTAAGAAAACAATGGTTTTTACAGATAAATGAATTACAAATTTACAATCACCAGGCGAGTCGAGATGCTCACAACTTGATTGAAAAGCTATATGAAAGAAACAAGCAATTTACAGTCCCAGCTTTCATATAATACATCGCATAAATGATACTCCCTCTGATTTGAAATACCTTCCATTTTAAACATGTACAAGGGTTTAAGAAGAGCAAGAAATACCAAAACTTTTATTTTATTTTATTTTGTTTTCTTCAAATCAAGCACGAATATAATGTACTTCCCTTGAGGTTGAAAACAAACCGAACAAAAACACGAGATTGATATATATCTAATCCTACTTCTTGAATAAATAGGAAAGTGGAATGTATGGCTGGACAGAGGGAGTTATATGGAATGCATAGGTCATCAACTTCAAGCAATAACTTTAGCTTAATGCAAAAGTTGATACAATAACTGAATAACAGTAATAATGCGCTACCTGAGCACCCCATCCAAGACCCACTGAAGCTATGGCAGATGGAGCAGACCATGTCCCATCCATCCTTCGAGCAACAACTAACCCAGTGCCCATCTTGTAAGCAACAACTGCTCCCATTTTGGCAACAGTTAAAATAGCCAGGCCTTTAGCTCCTTTAAGAATTGCTGAAGGAATAGATCTCTCAGGATTCAAACGTGAAACCTGCCCAGGTAGGTGTGTGTACAAAAAACTCATATGAGACAGTAAAGAAACAAAAGTAATAATTGTGACCAATGTTAGAGCTATTTAAAAGAGGCTATCCCAAAGTAACATAGGCATAAGGCATAAGCACGATTGCACTTAACTTTCGTATCCCAAACCCACAAGTATTTCTGTACAGTACCCTGGGGCTTTGTATCTATTACTCTATTAGAGTTCCCCAGGCCCAAACAAATAAAATAATGGCAGTGGAAGATCTCAACTGAAACTGTATATTCAACCCATCTAGCTACCCAATAATGTATAGTTAACTATATCAACGAAACAGCCTTTAGTGACATACCTAGGATTTTGGCAGTAGGGTAAAATAAGTAACAATCCCACTAACAATGAAACAAAGATTTTTTCAGCCCACCCCCAACGACGCCCACAAGTTTTGAGGGAGTTGAGACAATAAGATAAGTTTGTAAACAGCCCTCTTATATAGTAAAATTTTCCGGAACTTATAATCCTTCCATCTAACCCAATTTTCTCATATCCCTTTTTTGACAACCCAATCCACTCTTCCCATTACTTTTATGGCAAAAACTTGTCAATATTACTCCCTCCTATTCAATAAGTTCTTTCCCTTTGATATTGGCTCGGATCTTATGCAAGGAATATTTAGTCTTTGAAATTATCTATTTGTCCTCCCTGTGATTATCTACTTGCCCTTCCCATTTATTACCCCACTACTCTCTCCCTCTCCCTCACTCTCACCTCTCACCTCCCTCACCACCCACCACTCAATCACTCACCATCCACCATCCTTGCCACCCAACGACCACCCTCACTTAACAAACCATCACCTTCCAATGGTCCACCCCCACCCCCTCAAAATCACACCACCTTGCCAGAACACTCCCTCCAGCCCACGTAACCACCCCACCAAGCCGTAAAACCCCCGCCAGCTCTCATAATCGCACCTGCTCCATCGGCAAATGCACTTCGCCACTCACAAACCCCTTTTCCCAACCCTGAATCTCCCTTCCACCCGCACAATTACTGTGAGTTGGGGGCGGGGGGAGGTCGTATCAAGGGACGGGGGTGATTTCAGAGCTAAAAGGACGAATTCTGATAGATTGGGGGTTGTTTGAGGGTAGTGGGGTGGTGGGTTAGGGTGGTTAGTCGTGGGTAAGGGGTGTGGGCTAGGATGCGTGGTCGGAGACGGGAGAGTAGTAGTTAATGAGAAAGGATAGATTAGGAATTTGATGTTATACAAGTTCCATTCTGGAAGCGTAAAGATTAAAAGAACATGCCGAAGAGGAAAAGGGTAAAGAATCTATTGAATAAGAGGGACTAAAACATTATATTTAAACACAATCCATCAATTATTGTTCATTTTATTTCTTAAACAACTACACTAGCACAATAACGATGAACCAACCCCCAACCATTCCCCCAATTGTGAAGCTTTGATGCAGTCTGACCACCGTATGGTTCAGCCAGAAGCTGGCAACCTTTGGTAATATGTTCCACAACTAATATTTGGTCGTACAAGTCCACTTGTTCAAATTTCAAATTGCTTAATCACTTGATATATAATGACAACTGATACATTTCCAACTGAACCCCAGCAAAAAGGTATCAGATCAGGCATTCAGGCAACGTACTTTAAAACACGTGTGAAAAACAGCAATGCAAAGCAAGTCACTAAACAAATGGTCAGTTAAATAAACAAAATAATTAGGGGTTCTACCTGACTGTAACTCCTCAGAGTGATGGATGCCTTGTAGATTTCATGCTCCATAGATAGACCAACAGGAAGGTTTAACCAACCTCTCGCAGATGTCCAATCCACCACATCGTGCTTTGCTACCTGTACAGCGTTGCTGATGCTGTTAATTAGTACTGCTTGCAATGGATCAAGTCTATCATAGCAGGCATCACAAACTCTTTGTGGGTTCCGCTCCCTGAACTTAACAGGAAGCAGACATCTTCCCTTTGTGCATACTCTACAAAATACCCCTCCACAAAACCGACAGTGATGTCTACCACGAGTAACTGCAGTGAACGGGGCACAACACTGCATGCAAACCATAGCAGAACTATCTGGAAGCCACTCAGGAGGTTCAGCTTCTAAAATCTCTTTGTATGCACTATAATCAAATCTGCTCCCCTCAAGAATTGGGGGGGCACTAGGTATGTAAACTGAGGAGTTCAAGACAGAATCCCCATCTGTTCCAGTCCCCAGGAAGGAAACACTAGAAGAAGAGAACTGTTGACCATTGCTCCCGCCCTTATTTTGCCCAGTTACAATAGCAAAAATTCCAGCCAATACATTCTTCAGGTTTACATCTGGCGGCTTATTAGAAGAATCAGGACGCTCCTCATAAGAATCGTAGCCTCCGTCAATAAAATCTTCAGAATCAGGTAAATGTGGGTATAAAGAACCTTTTTTCAGAGACGGTGACCCCGAAAAACAGCTGTCATCTTCTGGCATACCCCATTCAGAATCAACATAGTCATCTTCATAGTGAACCTTTTTGTCTTCTCTTTCGACATTACTTAGCGAAGAATATGACACTCTTTGTCCAGAACTATCCATTATCTTTGCCACGTACGGATATCAATCACATACGCAACTTTTTATCACTGAAATTCATAAAACCTCGTCAAAAGCAATTCGAAAAAATCTTCGGAAAGACGAGGGGGGATGACTAAGAACAACGGCAATAAAACATTACAACGTTACCCCGTGTCTCCAGGAATTCCGCAAATTGCAAGTTAAGGGAAGATAAAAGAAAATAGACACATTACACAGCTACGAAGCACAACACACATTACAGGCCAAACTCCACTGCATGACACTTACTTTCTCTATGCAAAGTAGGAACACGATGTAAAACAAATCCTTAGAGAATCATGTATACTACAAAATGGAGATAAGATAATTCGTGTATAGCCCTTTTTCTTTTGCAGCTACAAAAATTTCCATATAATACAAACTCGTAACACAGGAAAACATACCCAAATCTAGCCTTCCGTTTATCTTAGACATGCAACATGAAGTTGACTAAAAAAGCTCGAGCTCGCAGCTCAGGTACCAGTTTTTTTCACGATTGAAAACCACATGGACTAATGAAATCAGATACATAAACTATCTTTTGAAGTACCCATTTTCCAATTTAACTTTCACAAGACCAAAAAATTGATACTCCCGCCGTCCCGGTCATTTGTTTACCATTTCCATATTTGGGTGTCTCATTTATTTATTTACCTTTCTATACTAGGAAGCTTTTCCATGAGTATTTTGATTTCTCAATGAACTATTGTCCACTTGTCATCCAATGCCCCTACCCACAAATGGTCCCTTACCTTTCTCCTTAATAATTGTGTCAAACACAAAGGTAAACAAATGACTGGAACGGAGGGATTAGATTAGTTTAATTTAATCCCGTCCCATTTCATACTCCTGTAAATTTCACACCCTAGATAATTAACATACAGAATTGTAATTCCCCTCCAAAATTAAGACAAAACAACAATAACATTACCTTAGTACCTCAATTGGGTCCCACAAATTGAGGGGTAAGGACTAAGGAGAGTAACACAAAGAGGCTGTTTCCGAAATTAAGACAAAAAACTATTGACTTAAAATACCTGTATATCTAAAGCTAAGTGAAATTCTTTATTAGAAAATTCGTATCAGCGAATAATATCCAAACCCTAGACCACCAAATTCACTAAAATAGTCTTAATTAATTATAGATTCACGACTATTATCGTAAGATTACCTTGATATATCCTCAAAATCAACCGATTAACACATGAGAAATGAAAAATTAAAGTAAAGGGTGTAAATTGAAGATACGAAATCGACAGAGAACATAATATTGGTAGAATATTTGGAGAAAATTAAAGAGAACTAACCTTGAGTAAAGCAGATGAATCTACTAAGAAGAAGAAGAAGAAGATGATGATGATATGATGAAGAAGAAGGAAGGAGAATATAATAAGGGGATTTGGATTTCTTGTAGAAATAAATTTGGGTGGTTTATGCGCTAAGTAAAAGTGTCGCTAAACTTGTGTGGGATCAATGTTGAGGTATTGGGTTGACCCAAACGTATTACTATCAACAGCCCGATTGTGGACAGCCAAAAGCATCTCTCATTCCAAAAGGGTGGTGTTATAGATTGTCGAAACATTACGTCTCGCTAACGGTATCTCATCAACATAAAACAGCTCGATTTTTCTAAAATCAAAACGACTAAACTAAAAGAATGAGTCTATCCACAATTTTCCCTCCAAAATCCACTTTTACTTAATAAGGAAACAAATATATTTATGCCTCTTATAAATTTCTCCATTTATTAAGGGAACATATAAAAATTGGAGTTATACAATATGATAATAAACTTAAAAGACTAACAATAAACTTATCAGCTTTTAAAAAAAATAATTAAATAGTAGTAGTGGCCAATATAGCCTTAGTTTTTTTAAAAAAAATCATTTAACACTTTTTTTTTTGGCAACGGTTAAAGATAAAACCATTACATTCGCATAGCATGTTTAGCTAGGCGATGAGCAATCTTATTAATTGTACGAGGAATGAAACTAAACTTCAGACAATGAAATAATCTTATTAATCTTATTAATCGTGATGGTCGTCATCGCATCCGAAGATCTGCAAAAGCAATTGAAAACAGTCCGTCTGGAAGTGCACATGGTGATGACGATTAGTCAAAGCCCAAGAGAGGACCTCTTTGACTCCTCTTGCTTCAGCCACAACGCACTAGTCGACATTATTTTCTTATAATCCTTGAAGAAGATACACCCATTGTACCCATAAGTGACCCATCCATAGGAGGATGAGAGCGAAGGAATCCAACATGCGTCAACCTTTATGGTGATGGTATCACAACTAGATAAAGATGTCACCAACGCTAAAGGGAAAGAGTCTCTTAGTTGAATTCTTAGATTATCCGTAGGATCGACATATCCCTTTCTAGCAACTCTACAAGAGATTTGAGCTTCAATAACAGTTCGTACATCCGTATCCAGGGCAGCCATTGCCGCATGTGGAGCAGGAGATATAGATCGGAAAATTGAGTTGTTCCTAACATACCAGAGACTTCTTAAGGTGGCAATGAAACCAATCACGAGATCCTCCGGATTAGATTTCTTTATAAGGAAGCATACCCAATTTATGACCCAGTGCGACATGGGAAGATGATGATCGTTCTCTGTGCGAATTCCCAGCGACTAACACTTCCATATTTTCTGAGAGAAATGGCAGTCTCTAAAGAGGTGCTCAATGCTCTCAATATTGCCCTCGGAGCGACATAATTTACATAAATGATCAGAATCAATATTCCTTCTTTTAAATTCGTAACCTATTGGTAGAGTATTTGTTATAATCTTCCATAAGAATATTTTCCAATTATAAGGTACCGGAAGTCTCCATAGATATTTTCTGCAAAAGAATTTTCCCTTTTCCCCGATTCTTGAAATGTCTTTTTCAGTACTAACTTTATCTTGTAATGTTTCGAGTGCTATTCCATACCCAGACTTAACAGAATAACATCCAGAACTTGTGAAGGGCCAGTAGATATAATCCGCGAAAGAGCTGTCACAAATAGGTAAAGATAAAATTTTCTGTGAGCTATCTTCGCTGAAGAGGTTCCGAATTTGGTGCTCGTCCCATAATACAGAAGTGGTGATGAGATCCTTTATGCTGATATCCGGTAAAGGAAAACCCGGTGGATGAATAGATTGGTTGTTTTGAATCGGATATGCAGCATTAACCCTTTTTTTCGACCATACCGGAATATTGGAGTCTCTCCCGAATTTCCACCCTGCATTGCTTAGAATCAGGTCCAGACCCATGCACATTCCTTTGCAACCCCATGAGAAATTTGTGCTTTTTTTTATAGAATTAATATCATAGTGATTGTCCTTTTTAAGTACTTTATCTCTAAATAAAGAAGAAAAAAGGGAGGAGTTTTGCTTGTCTAGAAGTTTCCAGGCTTGCTTAGCCAGGAGAGCACTGTTAAGACAAGAAATATTTCTTATACCAAGTCCTCCCCTAGATTTCGGAATACTTAGGAAATTTGTGCTACACCAGTGAATTGTTCTTGAGTTTCGTGGCCCTGCCCACAAAAAATGTGAAAGAAGAGAGTTGATTCTCTTCGCCACACTTACCGGTACTTTGAATACCGATAGGAAGAAACTTGAAAGGGTGGATAGGACCGAAGAAATCAAGGTAAGACGACCAGCAGGAGAGAGAAAAAGTCCATTCCATGATGAAATCCTCTTTTTTATATTCTCCGTAAGACTTTCGAAAATATTTTTCCTAGAATGTTCGAAATCAGTAGAGATTCCAAGATATTTTCCAATTCCTTTGTTATTTCGGATTCCAAAGGTTTTAAGACCATCAGAGATTTTCCTGAGAGAAGAATTCGGACTAAAGATCATCCCGCATTTATCCTTATTGATAATTTCCCCGGAAGCTAGACAAAATTTCTTTAGGATATTCTTTAAATTTCGATAGGACTGAGCCGAATTTTGAACAAAAAAGATGGCATCATCGGCAAATAATAGATGATTTATTGATTGATAAGGGTAAAGTCGCGTCTCCTTAATCAAAGTAAACCTAAGTCACAACTAACTAATAGTCAGCGGTAAGCAAGGTATCGAATCCACAGGGAGGCGGTAGTATTCTAATCTGTTAAACTAGGTTTGTCTCTAAGTAACAATTCGGGGTTTGAGATTTGAGTTCTAAACTAAAAGCAATCAACAATAACAATAAATAATAACAATAACAATAATAATAACAACTAATAATAAGCAATAACTAATAATAAGCAATAACTAACTAATAAGGTTGAAAACAATGAGATTAAAAGTCTAGGGTCTCAGGTTCACTAGGATTATTGTTCAGGGGTAGGGATAAAATCAACTATCATGCAATAAAGTATCTAAGGTCACAAGATCGGTCGATTCAATTATGCCCTTTAGATCTACAATTTAACATGCGATCGCTATCATTAAACGAGTTCTATTCAATTATCGTAGCCTATCTTAGTCTTAACCCGGTCGGTGTCAATCCTAATTCGCGAGACTAGTTAATTAATCCTGGCCAGTAATCAAACAAGTAGAATTAAAACGATAATCAAACGATAACCATGCAATTGCAATTCAATTAATTAATCTACCCCTTTTAACAATCCTAGATCCCCTTTCAACCCTAGAAAGGAATTTAGCTACTCATAACGATATAAATAACAACAATAATAATTAAAGCAAACATGATTAACAACAATGAAAGGAATAACAAAGAATAATTAAAGAACAAGAAGGTAATTAAATAAATAACTAAGAAAGATTGAAGAATACCGATTACAATTTGAACTAAAGACAATCGTCTTTGATGAATAAAATCCAGAGGCAAGCAAACTAAATTAGGTTTTCTAATTTAAAGCAATAAAGCATTGAAAAGCATAAGAAAGGCATAAGAAAGCATATGAGACGAGCTTTCTTTTTATATTACAAAAATCTAACAAATTAGGTTAAAATTAAGGAAAACACGAAAATCCGCCGAAATAATGACTTGCTCGATCGAGCAAGGGCCTTCTGCTCGATCGAGCAAGACCTGACCACGACTCGATCGAGCAAGATGACTCTGCTCGATCGAGCAACTCTCATTATAGCTTGTTTTCTTCGACTTTTCTTCATTTCTCCTCATTCTTCCTCGATTTCCGTGCATAACCTCTACGATCCAACTCCGCCATGCTCCATATCTACTCAAAAAGCTCCAAATGCATCCAATCTGCATTAAAACATAATAAAAGCGGCAGAATCGATATTCTAGCTAAAATAGCATAGAATAAGCAAGAAAAGACGGTAAATCGAGTTAAATGTGTCTTAGGGAGGCATAAAATATGTATATAAATAATGATCATCAAACTCCCCCAAACCAATCCTTTGCTTGTCCCTAAGCAAAGCACTCGACACATACAAAGACAAACATACAAATGGTGAATGAAAAACTCAAAGCTAATGTCAATGCACATACAAATCCCAAGCTATCCATATCTATAACAAAGTAATGATCAAGTTGTACCAATAAAACAAATTCAAAGGTACGGGAAAGTAGAAAACGCAGCTCATATCCAAGATTTTACATGATACCGTAATATAGACAAAAACCAAATACCTTTCAATCTTGCAAGGCTCAATTTGTCGGATTCTCGCGGATTCACTCAAGCACTCATAAGTTTATTTAAAGGTGAGTTTTGTGAAGATAGAAAGAAATAGAAACACTCACTCAACTTATGAAACATGCATGCATTCTAATGTGATAGTAATTTTCCCAACAAATACGCATTCGCTACAAAGTACATGAATCAGGACAAAAAGGGAGGCTAATGGGTGAAGGTATAGAAGTGGATTGTGCCAAGGCACGTTTGGGTATGTGGGGCTAAGATCGGTAGTCGCAGCGACACGTACCAAAACAAATCTACAAGACTAGCACAAACCAACACCAACTAGAGAAATCATCTTAAACTTTGACAACGCAAGAGAGAGATCGAAATTACTCTCTAAATACGCATTAGACTCTAGTATAATCCCTTTCATTTTCCCTTGAATAATTCAATGAAGCAACAAATTTTCTTTCTTTTTTTTCTTTTTGCTTTTTTCTTCTTTTTTCAAATCAAATCTTTTTTTTTTCTTTTCTTCATCATTTTTTTTTTCTTTTCATATCTTTTGCTTCACAACTTTTCTCAACAAAGGGAATAAGTGACACAATTGCCAACACACTTGCTACACCCAATGATATTCTTTTTGAAATTCCGACCCAACCATAGTAGACAAGTAGACAAGGAAAACATGCAACTGCGACTGTCCCGATAAGGTAGGCAGGTTCTAGGAATGTAGCTATTAGATAGGTTATGAAACAGGCCACAAAGGCTCAAATGGGCTAAACATAGAGAACTCAATAATAAGGGTATAAAATCAAGTCTTTTTAGCTATGTGAGGCTTATTTGAACAAAAAGAACCACCTTTCATCATGCACTTATCAAACGAACGCGTATAGTATCAAGAAACGAATGTCACACTTATGCAATTTGATGTTACATATTCCACAAGGAGTACCACACTCAAGCCTAAAAACAATGAGACCAGTTTATTGATGTTCCTGGCCTAGGAAGCTCTAAAGACCTCAGAATTTTAAGTGGTTTACCAACAAAAATTGCCAAATCTAATTAGCATAAGGTATGTCAAAAACGGTCACGACTTGTCAAATGAGCTTTGTTTTCAAAAATAGTAAGTCAAAACAATGTACATGGATAACTTATTTGGGATTCAAATGCAGAAACAATGCAAATTATCATCATTGTAATTCAATTCACCAAGACTCGACCTAACAAAATAAAAAAACATGTTTTTGGATTTTGTAAATTTTTCAATTTTTATGGATTTTTTTTACTTTAAAATAAACACACAACGGAAATAAACACACAACATAAATAAATACTCTCCCCCAAACCTAAATGTCACAGTGTCCTCATTGTGACGCTAACAGCATAACATCACACAATCAACCAACAACAGCAACCTAAAGGACACTACTAACAAAAGGGAAAAGGGGAAATAGCTAAAAGAAAATACAATAAAAGAAAGTACAAGGATAGATAATACCAGCTTATAAGCATAGCTTCCCCCAAACCAGCTGCAAAATGGGGGTGTAGTGACAGCGGCCACTACTGCGCCTGATCATCATCATCATCATCTCCCCTCCCAGCAGCACCAGAAGAAGAAGCCCGAAACGGGTCACCAAACCCACCAACTGGAGCATCCGGTTGGATAGGAGTATACCAAGAACGACCCAGGCAACCATAATCGTGACTAAACTCCTGGGAAAACTGCTGAGGAGTCACCCCATAATTATCAAACACACCAGTCTCATCACCCGGACCTCGGTAGTAGCTCGGCGGAGTCCAACCAGCAGTGGCATTGAGATCGGTCCGCATGAGGTTCTCCCAAAGTCCCCTCATCACCAAGTCATTGTTAATTCCTTGGTGAATCCTAATCTCCCTCTCTAAAGCTGGATCATAGGTGTAAGCAGGTGGAGGGTAAGGGTAAGGAGCTGGGGTGGGTGTAAAGCGTGGAATCGGGGTGGTGGTAGCCTGAGTAGAAGTAGAAGGAGTGATCCGCCGACGAGGTCGACGGTTCTCGGCTAAAGCAAAAATAAGCTCAGGTGGAACCACAAAAGAACGAGGAGGAGGGGTAGGTCCAGTCTCAGGATCATGGGTAGACAACCGCTCCGTAGAAGGGAGACGGTTATCGGTATCAGGAAGAGCTATCCACTGGGTCCCCCGTACCCGCCACTGAAATCTATCATTTCCTAACGCATTTATCCAGCAAAGGGTGTGGCGCAAGTACTCCTCGTCCACTCTAGGGGCATGAAGCGGGGTCATGGGTGTGTAGTTACGGTCTCCCCCAAACCCAGCAAGTCTCCTAGCCAACCTAGTGACCCAGGCACCACAATCTAAGGAATGCTGGGTAGCGGAAGTGATCCTCCAGAAAGCAAAGCACACCAAACCAACCGGATTGAAATAAAAATCATTCTCATGCATGGGGTTTAGGGAAGATGCAAGTAATAAGACCTCATGAGAATTAAGCTTACTGAGGTCCTTCCTAGCAAATAAAAGGAGGCTAAAGAAACGCAAAAACAACCTCAAACAAGGATGTTGCACATCATTAACCGCCATAGCATTAACACGTGCCTCAGGAAGACCCGTAAATAAACGAAAATATTCAACGGCTTGAAAGCCGGAAGGAACAGCAATAAAAGTATCATCGTTGCCGACAGAAAGACCCAAATGATTCGCCAATTCGGCATAGGACAACACAAAATCCCTATTGAGCAACCTAAAAGACACACTTTCATTGGTCTCGTCCCAATCATAGGAACTGAAAAATTCTAGTGTCAAAGGTCAGTAGGAAAGCTCATTAAGGGAATATAGCCCCCCAAACCCGATTCAGTGAAACATAGCAAAAATGGCATTCCCAAAACCGAGTGAATCAAGAACGTTGGGGCACACACAGCGAGTAGGGTCCATAGGACGACCCATAAGCAAAGCAAAGCGGTCATGCTGCTCTTGTGTGTTGAAAACGATCCAAGGGTATTCGGGGTTACCCGGAATCGCCGCTACTTCGGGTTGTCGAACAAGACGGGGTGCTCTACGACGCTTACTAGTTCCTTCTTGCCTAGACATAGCTAATTAAAGTAAATAAAACACAACAAACACAACTCTATGCTCAAAAGACGGATTAGCTAACCCTAACTCGAAAAAAATTCAAATTTGAGTCTAAAACGCAAGAAAGACGGAGCAATTAGCAATGCAAGAGTGAATAATTACTAAATAACAAAGCTAGGAAGCAACAACAACAAATTAGAAGCACAAAATTTGAAGAAATAAGAAACAAACCCTAAATCACGTTTTGGGCAAAATAAGGGAGCAAGAACACCGATTTCTTCACAAATTGAACTTGAAACAAGTAAATTAATGGTTGTTGATGCTAGATTGATGATTAAAGGATGATATGAATGAGTTTGCTTGAGGTAGTTGAGGGAATAAGGGTGAGGGAGAGTGAAGGAGGACGAAAATAAGAAGAAGAATTTTGGGGAAAACCTGATTTTTACGACTTCGGACCGGTTCAGACGAGCGACTCGATCGAGCAGGGTAGGTCTGCTCGATCGAGCAACCCAAAATTCTCAGATTTTTCGCCTTTGCTCGAGTGGCTGATATGTGGTAGGCGTAAAAACTCGATCGAGCAGATGTTTGCTCGGTCGAGCAACCTGTGATGTTCAGTTTTTCCTCGTGTTTCTCTTCTTTTTCTCCTTTCTTTCTTTTCGTTTCCTCGTTATGAAAGCGTCTTCCAATTGTATTAGCTGCAAATACTCAATAAAATTGTTAGAACGCTCCCTCACCGCACTCAATAAAGCACAAATATAGTAACTATCCAAACTAAATCTAATGAAACTATGACATCAACAACAAAGCTAATCGAAAAATAAAATTTACAAATGAAGTACAAGTAAATGTCGGGTTGCCTCCCGGTTAGCGCTGGTTTATATCGGTCCCGCACGACCGTGTTACCTCAAAGTCAAGGTGGTTTATCAAGAGTGGAAAGGTTGACGGCCTCTCTCACTCATATAAATGCTCTATCGTAATAGGTCTTTAAGCCATGACCATCGACTTTGAAAATTCCGCCCTTGTCGGTTTGTAGCGTAACTGACCCAAACTTGCTCACCTCGGTTTTTGTGAATTGTCTCGACCATTCGGACTTGAGTTTACTCCGTGAGCTTCTAGCTTTAGCATTCCTGGAAATTAAGGCGATCTCCAGAGGATCCCTATCCAAACGCAAAGGGATAGTTAAATCCACAATATCGACCCTATGACATGTCTCTTCTAGTGGGGGGTGTTTCATTGCCTTATCTAGGTTGAAAGTGATAGTGTCATCCCCCACTGTTAGTGTAAGTCTCCCATTCTTAACATCTATAACCGCCCCCGCAGTATGGAGGAATGGTCGTCCCAAGATGATAGGAGTTTGGGTGTCCTCAGCCATATATAAGACAACAAAGTCAACTGGTATGAAAAACTTCCCTACTCTAACCGGGACGTCTTCTAAAATCCCTAAAGGGTGTTTAATAGAACGGTCGGCCATTTGTAAGGTCATGTTTGTAACAGTGAGTTGACCCATATTTAACTTTTTGCATATGGAAAATGGCATAACACTAACACTAGCCCCTAAATCACAAATGGCTTTATCTATTGCTAAGCAACCTATATTACATGGAATAGAAAAACTCCCTGGATCCTTTAGCTTAGGTGGTGATTTGGATTGCAAAACAGCACTGCATTCCTCAGTAAATGCAACCGTCTCCACTTCATTAAAGGACCGCTTCCTTGTCAATATATCCTTGAGAAGCTTTGCATAGGCCGACACTTGAGTGATCAACTCGGTAAATGGTACACTTACTTGCAAATTCTTCACCACTTCCATAAACTTCCCAAACTGTTTATCGAGCTTGGATTTATGTAGGCGTTGAGGAAAAGGAAGTTTAATGACAATGGGCTCGGCTTCTTTAGCTTTGGAAGATGAATTGGAAGTGTTTTCATCCTGATCTGGGGTTGCTACCCCTCTCGATCGAGTTTTGCTGTACTGTAACTTTCAGAAACTTCCCGAGATGAATTTGGGCAGATTTTCTGGGTTGCTCGATCGAGCAAAGGGTTTCTGCTCGATCGAGCAACCTCTATTTCAGCCCATTTTTCGCCTTTTTTTGAACTTTGATCAGCAACTTCCAAGCTTTCATTGGTTTCATCCCTTATCATTTCAGGGCCTTTGTAATGGGTTCCACTCCTCAAAGTGATGGCATTGACTTGTTCATGTGGAGGGTGTCCTTGAGGAGGAAGATTACCTGGTTGCTTATGTGGATTTTGAATTGTCAATTGGGCAATTTGAGTGTCAACCATCTTATTATGAGCAATTAACTGTGAGATCTGAGCATCTTGCTTTTGTTGTATCATAAGGCTCTGCTGCAACATGGCTTTCAATTCCGCCATATCATTACTTGGAGGTGGTGGAGGTGGAGGTTGTTGAAAGTTTTGGCCTCCTTGATTGGAACGGTTATAATTACCTTGGAAATTGCGATTCTGAGGAATCACATAAGAGGAACCTTGTTGCTGATGTGGCGGTGGGGTAGGATTAAGAACATTCTGACTTCGGTAGGATAGATTGGGATGCTCTTTTGTCCTTTCATTGTAAAAATTGGAGTAAGGTGTACCTTGCTTAAAAGATTGAAAAGCAAGGACTTGCTCAACCGTACTCATACATTCCACTGCAGTATGCCCCATAGTACCACATCTTTCACAGGTTGGCTCTTGTTGAACCATGGCATGAACCGTTTGCTTATTTTCCAAAGACTTTGAAGTTTGTAACTCGGCAATTTTGGCAGTTAATGCCTCCAACTGAGCTGCAACTGCATTATCCGTACCTCCTCTCCTCACATTACCCCTAGGATTCCCATACTCAGCAGTGTGAGTAGCCATCTCATCAATTAACTTCCAAGCATTGGCATCAGTAGTGTTATTTTGGAATCTCCCATTAGCAGCAGAATCGAGCAATGTCCTCTGATCATCATATAACCCATTATAAAATTGGTTGCATAAGAACCAAGTATCAAAACCATGATGTGGAACAGACTTGACAAGCTTTTTGAAGCGAACCCAGGCCTCATTAAAGTTCTCTTGGGGACCTTGTTTGAAACTTGTGATTTGACTTCGAATGGCATTGGTTTTCTGTGGCGGAAAATATCTTTTGTAAAATGCAAGAGCCAAAGAATTCCAATCGGTGATGCCAAGTGCAGCCATATCTAACTCACTCAACCAATCTTCTGCCCCGTCTCGTAGTGAAAAGGGAAACAACACCAACTTGATCTGATCTTGTGTCACCCCACCCGTTAAAGGAATAGAGCAGCAATAGTTAGTGAATTTCTCCATATGCTTAGCAGGATCCTCAGTAGGGCTCCCTCCAAACATGTTTCGCTCCACCAAAGAGATATAAGATGGACGAATCTCAAAAGTACTATTACCCGTAGTAGGGAGTTGAAATCCCTTGGGAATAGATGCAACAGTAGGCTCCGAATGGCTGGCTAGAGTAGGCATGGTTGTAGTAGGTGCAGAAATAGGTGTATCCTCTTCTAAGGATGGTTTTTCTGCGACGAATTCGGCGTAAACTGTTTCAAGCGTACTCAAGTCTTCCGCTTCTTGAATTTCCTTCCAAAAGTTTTGTCTAGACCGGAGAGTCTTCTCTGGTTCGGAATCGTAGGGCACGAGAACGGACCTAGAACACCTGGGCATAAACAAAAACTAAAGAAAAGGATGAGAACTGTCTCAAGGAACTTAGGTTCCCTGAGACGAAAAAGACAAACTAAGTAGAAACAAACAGAAAACTGTTGCCTCCCCGGCAACGGCGCCAAATTTGATAAGGTTAAAGTCGCGTCACCTTAATCAAAGTAAAACCTAATTCACTACTAACTAATAGTCAGCGGTAAGCAAGGTATCGAATCCACAGGGAGGCGGTAGTATTCTAATCTGTTAAACTAGGTTTGTCTCTAAGTAACAATTCGGGGTTTGAGATTTGAGTTCTAAACTAAAAGCAATCAACAATAACAATAAATAATAACAATAACAATAATAATAATAACAACTAATAATAAGCAATAACTAATATAAGCAATAACAAACTAATAAGGTTGAAAACAATGAGATTAAAAGTCTAGGGTCACAGGTTCACTAGGATTATTGTTCAGGGATAGGGATAAATCAACTATCATGCAATAAAGTTATCTAAGGTCACAAGATCGGTCGATTCAATTATGCCCTTTAGATCTACAATTTAACATGCGATCGCTATCATTAAACGAGTTCTATTCAATTATCGTAGCCTATCTTAGTCTTAACCCGGTCGGTGTCAATCCTAATTCGCGAGACTAGTTAATTAATCCTGGCCAGTAATCAAACAACTAGAATTAAAACGATAATCAAACGATAACCATGCAATTGCAATTCAATTAATTAATCTACCCCTTTTAACAATCCTAGATCCCCTTTCAACCCTAGAAAGGAATTTAGCTACTCATAACGATATAAATAACAACAATAATAATTAAAGCAAACATGATTAACAACAATGAAAGGAATAACAAAGAATAATTAAAGAACAAGAAGGTAATTAAATAAATAACTAAGAAAGATTGAAGAATACCGATTACAATTTGAACTAAAGACAATCGTCTTTGATGAATAAAATCCAGAGGCAAGCAAACTAAATTAGGTTTTCTAATTTAAAGCAATAAAGCATTGAAAAGCATAAGAAAGGCATAAGAAAGCATATGAGACGAGCTTTCTTTTTATATTACAAAAATCTAACAAATTAGGTTAAAATTAAGGAAAACACGAAAATCCGCCGAAATAATGACTTGCTCGATCGAGCAAGGGCCTTCTGCTCGATCGAGCAAGACCTGACCACGACTCGATCGAGCAAGATGACTCTGCTCGATCGAGCAACTCTCATTATAGCTTGTTTTCTTCGACTTTTCTTCATTTCTCCTCATTCTTCCTCGATTTCCGTGCATAACCTCTACGATCCAACTCCGCCATGCTCCATATCTACTCAAAAAGCTCCAAATGCATCCAATCTGCATTAAAACATAATAAAAGCGGCAGAATCGATATTCTAGCTAAAATAGCATAGAATAAGCAAGAAAAGACGGTAAATCGAGTTAAATGTGTCTTAGGGAGGCATAAAATATGTATATAAATAATGATCATCATTGATGGTGAAGATCTCCCCATTCGAATCCCTTTAATATTCTTATCATCTCTAGCTGCTAAGAGATTGATGAACAGAACTTCCATGCAAATTATAAAGAGGAAAGGGGAAAGAGGATCTCCTTGTTTCAGTCCACACGACGGGCGGAACTGTTTAGAAGGAACACCATTCAGAAGGACCTCATAAGAGACAGATGAGACACAATTCATGATAAGCTTAATAAGCCTCGGAGGGAAACCAAAAGACTTTAGGCATTCACATAAAAAAGGCCAATGGATCCGATCAAAAGCCTTGTTGAGATCAATTTTAAGGGCAAATTCACTCCACTTCCCAGATTTCTTTGAGTTGATCTTCTTGATAATTTCATGGGCCATAAGAATATTGTCACTTATATGTTTACCTGGGACGAAAGCATTTTGGTAGTTACCAATAATATAGGTCATAATACGACTGAGTCTGTTAGCTATGCATTTAGTGATAATCCTCATGACCACATTACAAAGGCTAATAGGCCTATAGTGATTTACCGATTCAGGATTGTCACACTTCGGAATAAGAGTGATAAATGTGCGATTTGCCTCTTTTAGAACCTCGCCACCATTGAGAGTGGAGAGAATAGCGTTAGTCACATTCCCTTTGACGATATGCCAACATTTTTGATAGAAAATAGCAGGGATTCCATCAGGTCCCGGAGATTTAAGTCCTCCAAGCTGAAAGACAGCTCTACGAACATCCTTACCCGAAAAAGGCTTATTTAGAAAATCCCGATCATCTTCTTTAATTTTGACTTTGATGTTGGATAGAAGATCACGAGTTGATTGAATTCTTTCAATATTAGAATCGCTATAAGACGGATTATAAACATCAATAAAGAACTCTCGGAATAAATGACTCATGTTGAGTTTATAGATCCTATACTTAAGAGGGGGAGGGGGTGAATTAAGTACCCTTTTAAAAATTGAAACACACAACTTGAAACTGATCGATGCAGAAACAGTACACAGGCAGATTAAACAGTTCAACGTACTGTTTAAAACAGTGAGTTCTGTGCAGTACTGATTCTGACCGATTTGCAACCGAGATTAAATACGAGAGTAAAGAGTGACGAACAAATAAAAGACGAACACAACGATTTTTAAGTGGTTCGACCTACTCTCTAAAGGTCTACGTCCACTATCTCTCTTATTAATGTCTTCTTAATAAATCAACCCGATTACAAGAAGACCCCCACGATCAACCCGATCGTGCAACTCGAGTACAAACCCGTACCCCAAAATCTCTCTCTCTCAAACTGAAAATTACAACTCTTTGTCTCCTTATAAGGTTCACAAAATAGAACAATGGAGAACAATACAACCTAAGAGATGACTTAAAATTCAAGCCCCTTGATATCCAATATAAGAACAAGTTTTAAAAAGGATTTTCAAAGAAAATAAAAGTTCAAAGACTTGTTCAGTTTAACGTGTGATTTTTGCTTGCTCAAGGAGTACTTTTCTCAAAATAAACTCTCTGCTTAAATAGAAGTAAAATAAGAGAGTTTTACAAAACAAGGAAAGTATTTTAGAAAATAAAAGCATCTTCTATAATATCTTTCTTATTTTGAGCACAAAAGATATACTTATTATTTTCACAAAATACTTTAATGTTTTTCCAAAACCAAAAAGTATACGTATAAGTTTAGCAGATAAGATCTTTCGAAATATTTGAGAAAAATATTTTCAACGTTATTTGATTGGATATCAATGGTCAGAGTTGATTTGAACAGTTTGAGAAACTGTTCAAAACAACTCTGACTTGTTAAGCTCAAAGTTAGTCATCCTTACAATTTCTAGACGCAAGACTTCAACATGGCTTCACTTCTTCAGCTCTCAATCCTTCAATCTTTCAGCATATCTCTTGTTTCCTGCAGCCACTCTAAACCATACACAAAGCAATCACACACGTTAATAGCCAAGGACTTGTCATCATCAATAACCACAATGCAACAAATTCCCCCTTTGATGATGGCAAGTCCATATTGACAAATATTCCCCCTCAACACAAGAACATCAAGATTAGTAAGACAACAATAATCATGATTATTGATAGAAATAGGAAACAGTCTAAGATCAGCATAGTTGAAATGAACCTTTAGTTTTTCGAAGCGTTAAGAGAAAAACTTCATAGTTAAAGGTCTAAAGATTAGTAGCTATTAGGTACGAGATCCACCATGTACGAGATCCACCACTATTTCCCCCTCTTGACATCATCAAAAAAGAGAAAGAGAGTCAAAATAGTCAACGCACACCCATTGTCACAAAGACAAGGAAATAACTACCGACACACAGTCCGCATAGACATCATAATAACTAGTTCAAAACAACCAACGAGAGCACCATATACAAACACATCCACAAAAAGAATAGGCAATATATGGCTTAGGCTGATTTAAAGGGATAGGTCGAGGAAGGGCAAGTTATGAAGGGTAAGGTAGGGTTTATGTTAAGTTAGAATTGACTATGAGTATGAGTATAAAGATTACATGAGATATCTAAACTTCGTGAAAGAATTTTGTAGCAAAAGATCAAGATACATGCATATGGAGTTTTGAAGAACATGAAAAACGTAGGAGATTTGAAATCAATGAGCAATTAACTAAATCATCACACAGTGCTCATATTCTTTTTTTTTTTTTTTTTTTTTGTTCGTTCTTCCTTTTTTTTCGCCTTTCTTCACTTTTTTTTTCCTTTTTTTTCATCAATTTTTTTAGCACTCTCTCATTTCTCATAAGAACTTCTATTGTAACGAGAATCTCCATAAAAAGTTATAGCATCATCAAAAATCCCTGATGAAAGTGGAAGATGAAAACATGTGCAAATATCATTATCGTATTAAAAAAGTCACGGAAAAAAAAACTCAAGTGCAATATACTCAAACCAAAATCAATTAGGTGAAGGTATAAATTAGTTTTGGGTTGTAGGTTAAATGGTTAGGCAAATTGACTTGGTGCTTCCTATCTATTGTAGATAGGTTTTGGTAAAACAAGGTTTGGGTTCTGAGTTCTCAACTGAACAGTGCAGGGGACTGTCCAATTTCGGTTTGGTAAGTTCTGGGTTGTTTTGGCTTATCTTTGGGTTATTTGGATTTTGCCTTTATTTGAGAACAAAGTGGATATGTCTGTTAAGTACAAACGTCGAATTGTCAAACCCGTTACTAGTCTATGAGAAGAGGATCAGACTAGGCAAACTACAACCATGTTCCATAACCAATGGAGAATTATCAACGCAATGACACAATGACTCTTTTCTAGTCAATCATAGAGGGAAAATTTAGTGGACCATTAACTGTGAGCTACAGTTTAATAGACCAGAATCTAATCAGATTTTCTCAAATTGTTCTCTTGCTAAAGGTTTAGTAAAAAGTTGGATAACTGATCTTCGGTTTTACAAAAATTAAAGCAAATGTTCCCTTTGTCTACAATGTCACGTAGAAAGTTTGTCTTAGAATATTGACGGGATTTTATGAAATATTAATTGTACTCATGTTATCACAAAGAATAGGCACACAAATAATAATCATACCGTAATCCCGTAATATTTTTCTTACTCATTTGGTTCATATGACGGAACGATCGTTTAGTCGTGATTCCAAGTGCCATACTTTGCTCCGTACACATTGATTTAGCTTGTGTTATTTAATCCCTCTGAACTGTCGGATGTCTGATTGAACAGTGTTCTTGACTGTTCTGTTCTCCCTGAACTTGACATGACTTTAATCAAAACAGTTCAATGAACTGTTTGACATGCTTCTGTTTTACTCATCAAGTCCTCGTAAGCTATCTCTTGTTCTTCTCATTAATTCATGTATCACACCTCAACTTTGTAGGCTCTATGTGAGAGGTCAAAAACATCGTCTCATATGCATCTTGAGCAACGAAAGTTACTTTGATCAATGCATGTTGCTCCCTCTCACTTTAGCCTGCAAAACAGATTATACTTTGGACTTGGGTACCCAAATCAACTTGGGTCCCTTTTGGTTAGTCACTTGTGCTAATAAGTCCTTTCGAATCCACATTTTCTTGACAATCTTACAATTTTGTTCCAAGTAACCTAACCGCTTCTTACAAGCATTAAATATGTGTCCTGTTTTCCCACAAAATTTGCACAAAGTATACTCAGGTAGGCCGACATACTTACGTTTACGAAAGTCACGTTCTACGGGTTCAGGCTTTCTGAAATAGACATTGCTGGAAGCATTCTGAATTGAACAGTTCGGTGATCTGTTTACTTTTTGTTCAGGAACCCAAACTGTATGATATTGAGGATCATCTAGCTTGAAGTTAGAACAAGATTCATACCCTAATCCTAGCTTATTAGTATTACTGGATTGATTAACTAGGAAGTCAAGAACGGTATTACTTCCTTCCCATTTAGCGGTGACATTCCTAGCATTTCTTAGGTCGACTTCAAGTTTATCAATTTTTCTAAGAAGTCTCTTGTTCTTGTTAAGGAGATCGTCATAGTCAACATTGAGTCTATCAAATTTAGTACTGAACTCAGAGTATGTGGTAGCTCCTTTAACATGCATATTTTTTATTTCATCTAGTTCATTAGTTAAAGCTTGTATCTTGTTGACTAGCGATTCATTTTCAATGATAACTTCGGAATGAACAGTCTGTTCAACTGTTCGTTTTTCAATATGTTTCAGATCACGTTTTAACTTGACATTTTCTTCCGCGATACTTTCAATCTCAGTTTGCATTGCTTCCAGACGTTTACTTTGGTCATAACTAGTGTCTAGGGTCTCGTCAAGAAGCCTAATTATTTTTTCTTTTGACAAAGATCTAACACGAGTCTTGAGATCAGAAAGACATACCTCGTCGTCAGATTCACTTTCGGAATTGTCAGTATGGGCCATAAGACATTTAATATCATCTTTGTATGAGTTCTTTTGTGGCTTGGACTTGTAAGTGGATCGAAGACAAAGCTTCTCTTCCATTTCTTCCTTAGGCGGTTCATCGTCCTTGGATTCGGACTCACCCCACACAGCAGCAATCATTGCACGTTTGTACTCTTGCTTAGATTTCTCACGTTTATCTCTAGACTTTACTTCTTCCCATTTGGGACAGTTTCGGATCTGATGATCACGATCTCCACATTTAAAGCAACCCATTCTAGACATAGAACGAGATGAAGAAGAAGAAAAAGTAGAAGGAGCATATTTCTTTGGTGTAAAACTTTCGAACTTCCCTTGATTTTGTTTTCTAATTATCTTTGCAATATGCTTAGATAACTCAACTTCCTCCTCAAGATCACTTTCATTATCACTTGAGAAGGCGTTCAAGGCCAGGCCCTTAGCCTTGGGCTTCTCTTCGGCATCATCAAGGGCTATTTCATGTGCCATAAGAGATCCCATTAAGGCTGCATAGGTGAGAGTAGTTAAGTCCCTGCCTTCTTCAATGGCTGTGACCTTAGCTAGCCATCTCTTGGTTAAACTTCTTAAAATTTTACGGACAATGTCCTCATTTTGCAAAGAGCGACCAAGATTTGAAAGTTCGTTGGTTATGCTTGAAAATCGGGAAGACATGCTTTTTAATCGATTCATCTTTTTGCATTTTGAAGGCCTCGTATTGTTGCATTAGTAGATCAATACGAAGTTTCTTCACTTGCAATGTTCCCTCGTGGGCTAACTCGAGAGTATCCCAAATTTGCTTAGCCGTCTTACAACCAGCAATACGGCCAGCCTCCTCATTTATAAGACCAGATTGTAAAAGGGATATTGCTCGAGCATTCTTTTCTGCCTTCTTATAGTCATCGGCAGTGTAGGCCTCTCTTGCTTTAGGACTTTTTAACACCATTTGCATCGGTGGTCGTAATAACAAGAGGGCCACTTTCAATAATTGCCCAACACTCATAATCAGTTCCTTGAATGAAATGCGTCATTCTATTTTTCCACCAGCCATAGTGCGTGCCATCGAAGACAGGACATTTGACAGATCTGGAATTCATTTAAGCAAAATAAAAGAGAAAAGATAAACTCAAAAAGGATCAAACTCTTTGCGGTAAAGCACTCAAGAGCACGAGGCTCTGATACCAATTGTTGAGTTTATAGATCCTATACTTAAGAGGGGGAGGGGGTGAATTAAGTACCCTTTTAAAAATTGAAACACACACCTTGAAACTGATCGATGCAGAAACAGTACACAGGCAGATTAAACAGTTCAACGTACTGTTTAAAACAGTGAGTTCTGTGCAGTACTGATTCTGACCGATTTGCAACCGAGATTAAATACGAGAGTAAAGAGTGACGAACAAATAAAAGACGAACACAACGATTTTTAAGTGGTTCGACCTACTCTCTAAAGGTCTACGTCCACTATCTCTCTTATTAATGTCTTCTTAATAAATCAACCCGATTACAAGAAGACCCCCACGATCAACCCGATCGTGCAACTCGAGTACAAACCCGTACCCCAAAATCTCTCTCTCTCAAACTGAAAATTACAACTCTTTGTCTCCTTATAAGGTTCACAAAATAGAACAATGGAGAACAATACAACCTAAGAGATGACTTAAAATTCAAGCCCCTTGATATCCAATATAAGAACAAGTTTTAAAAAGGATTTTCAAAGAAAATAAAAGTTCAAAGACTTGTTCAGTTTAACGTGTGATTTTTGCTTGCTCAAGGAGTACTTTTCTCAAAATAAACTCTCTGCTTAAATAGAAGTAAAATAAGAGAGTTTTACAAAACAAGGAAAGTATTTTAGAAAATAAAAGCATCTTCTATAATATCTTTCTTATTTTGAGCACAAAAGATATACTTATTATTTTCACAAAATACTTTAATGTTTTTCCAAAACCAAAAAGTATACGTATAAGTTTAGCAGATAAGATCTTTCGAAATATTTGAGAAAAATATTTTCAACGTTATTTGATTGGATATCAATGGTCAGAGTTGATTTGAACAGTTTGAGAAACTGTTCAAAACAACTCTGACTTGTTAAGCTCAAAGTTAGTCATCCTTACAATTTCTAGACGCAAGACTTCAACATGGCTTCACTTCTTCAGCTCTCAATCCTTCAATCTTTCAGCATATCTCTTGTTTCCTGCAGCCACTCTAAACCATACACAAAGCAATCACACACGTTAATAGCCAAGGACTTGTCATCATCAATAACCACAATGCAACAACTCACTTTAACAAGATCGAAAGTCCACGACCCATCATCAAGTTTGATGCCACAAATAGAGTTTACGTCAGCCCGTCCTTTAACCCAGTTAAAATAAAATTTAGTACATGTATCCCCGTCAACTAACCATTTCAGCTTGGCTCTTTGCTTCCAGTAAATACCTACTGCTTTTGAGAAGTTTTTAAGCTCTTCATTTACGGTGATATATCGCTCCTCGTTCCCATTTATAATGGCTTCATCCAATCCATCCTCTAATCTCATATCAAATTCTTCCTATTTTCGTTTCCATAATGTTTTTTTTATCAAGGGACCATTTTTTAAGATCCGAACGAACAAGAGCAAGTTTTCGCATTAATCTGAATGATGGTGATCCCACGAATCTGACTTTCCAATCATTAACACATGACACCTATATAAATAAAACTAAATATGAAAACTAAATAAGCTTTGTTAATAATGAAAGTAATAATAAGTAAATTATGTGTTACAAATCCTAAAAAAAAAAAGTTTTAAAAATAGAGATATATAAAAACATTCGCAAGTATTTTCTTTAAGTTAGTGTTTTGATCTTGAAACTCTAATTCTTTTATTAAAGAATCAATGGATTATAACTTATAATATTTAAAAAGTGTCGATTGTACTCTTTTCTATATTTTCATCTTATATACAACTAATAACATGTTTGAATGATTATTAAAAAAAAGAAAGTAATATTAGGCTTTACTTTTTGTTTCTCATTTATATATTTTCTTTTTAATAACCCATGCAATTGCATGGGATCTAAACTAATATTGAAACAACTAAACAAGTCAAAGTTTAAAAAAAAAAAAAGGCTCGAAACCCACATACAAACCTAGGTCTGGACGTGGACCATACACGTCCAAAGCGAGGTGTGCACAAGGGTTTTGCACATTTGAGCCTTTTAAATAAAAAAAATCGATTCATTTTACGTCGATTTTATTTTACGTCGTTTAGTGGTCTTGTCTCGATTAGTAATTCTTCATTATTTTTATAAAAAAACGGAGTTTATTTTCGCAATACGTTTTTTACTCATTTAAATACTTTTACACCAAACTTTCCATTTACTACCCTTCACAAAAAAACACATCAAACCTAATTATCTCTACCTCCTCTTTCTCTCTACCTTAACCTTCTTCAAATATGAACGATTATTCAAATGAAGAACAAGTATTTAATACGTTAACATTTTTTTTTTTAAAACATTATTCCTTTTTAATTAGGGTTTCATGTCTAAATTATAAATTACTAAGGGATTTATTTAGTAATGGCGGCAACGGAGTAGTGATAATCGATGTTGGGGTTGGATTGTCGGCAAAGGGACGGACGACGCAGTGACAACCGACACAGGGACAGTCGGCGCATGGACAGCCGGTGCAGGGATTGTTGGCGAATGGACGGCCGACGAAGGGCTTGTCCGGCGATGGGGTAGTGTTGTACTGTATAGTTGGGTTCGTTTTAGCGATACATCTTATTATTTTGCCAAATGTCGAGGATGATGATTAGTACACTACATCTTATTATTGTTCACAATACTGTATGTAGTACAATAGGCGTGATTGTTTTTTTAGTACAGTAGATGATTAATGCATTACATGTGATAATATGAATATGTGAATTACAGAGAATTATTAGAGAAAATTCTAGAGAGAGAAAATTAAGGGGGCAATGTGAGGGGTATAATTGTCAATATTGTACTGAGATGAATAAAATGTGAACTGCGAAAATTAGCACCAAAAAAAAAATCAACTAGTTTTACGTCGATTTGTTTAACGTTGTTTCACTTAGTAATTCCTTGTTTTGATTTTGGAAAATTTATACATTTTTACGTCGATGATACGGTTTTATTATTTATACCTCGCAAGTGTACGGACAAATCGTTGTGTGTTGCAAGGGACGGAAATTATGGCTCTAAGACGGTTTAATAAACTCTAGTATAATTCTAGCAAATTGTAAGTTGATTGATGGTTAATGATAACTAAAATTAAGTAAGAAAGCAAGAAGTCTAAACCAAGAATTGGAAAGACTAAGGTATTCGGGTTCACAAGTGTAGGTCAAGGTTGATTATGGTCTAGACTAAGGTTGGTCTAAGGGCATGCCAAGATAAGTCTCCACCTCTCGGTGTGGAGACGGTCCCTAGCCTAAAGTTTGGTTGGGTTCTCACCTAACCTCCCCCAAGTATTCAATGAACACACACAATCTCAACACATGTTCAAGCTATCACTTAAACGAGCAAATAGAATATAGAAAGAACTTAAACTACTCATTCAAACCCTTCATCGAACAAATGGTGTGCACAAAACAAATGAACTAACCAAAAGACTCAACCTTTATACTCCCTCCGTCCCGGTCAATAGTTAATAATGTCCTTATTTGGGTGTATCGGTCAATAGTTATCTATTTCTATACTTGGTAACTTTTACACTTCAGAAGCAAACAAATGACTACCATACCCTTGCACTTTATTCTTCCAACCAATGCATCTAACCTCACCCCAACCACCATGAGCCTCTCCCCACGACAATCACCATCATCGTTCCATGCCAACCACCACTTGGTCCTCGAGCCACCCTTATTATTGGCCAACCACTAATTCATTTTCAACCACATAATCTATTTTTAAGAGACTAACCCGAAATTCGAGCTACTGCCAACACATTTTCAATCTACCAGACCGATTTTGACCCGTTAAACCATTTTCAAGAATCCACACGACGACCATCACCAATCCATTTTCATCTGTGTGACATAATCAACGACCCATTTCGAAGAACTCGTCCATTTTGGACCATTGTCAAAATCAACAAATTCATCCGGACACTTGACCACCGGAGTATATTGACGACGTTGACCACCGCCAAACAACACCACTTTATTTGACAATTACATCCATGTTCCTCTTTAAATCTAAACCTTTAATAAATCAGCCAATGGTTTTTTATGTAGATGCTAATTTTATTTCCGTTGTTGGTTTGAATTAAAACAGTCAAGTATTTGGTTGAATGAAAAAAAAAACGGTGGAAAGTTGGGAAGTAAAGAAGATGAGACATGAGAGAGGGGAAAAAGTAACAGACTGAACAATAACATGCTGAATGGAGAAGAAGAGGAGAAAGGGTAAACTGGGAATTTGGTTACTTTTCTTGGTCTTTGTGCCATATATACAGTAGATAACTTCTCATAGGAATTGGGGGATTATAAATTACCACAATCAAACCATAGAACCTACCCAAGTTCCCCCATCTACCTTAGTGGGACAGTACTCACTCATGTTGATAAAAACAAACATCAAAGATAGAGACTTTGAAATGAAACAAGTAGAAGATAACATGTTCAAGAAGAAAAACTACATAAACAAGTATGGAAATGTAAGATAATGATAAGTAGATGAAACTAAAAAGAGAATTATACCAAACATGAACCAAAGTTGCAATCTTGGATTAATTAATAAAAGAAGAATCTTCTATAATCTTCAAATTACAACCAAATACTTCAATGTAAACTAATAGAAAGATTAGATCTAAGAATATCTTACTAGAAATGAAGAGTAATTAGTAGCGCTAATTAAGGAAGGATTAGAGTATTAATTAGGAAAATTGAAAGCTTAATATTAGAGTTTTCTATCTAGGGTAGTGTGTACAAAAGGGTTTAACAATGGGGTAAATATAGTGCCCCTTACTTGTATTAGGTCTCAAATGAAGGAAATAAGTCATTTAAGTGCTTTGGTCTCTCTGCTGGTGGTCCAACCGACATCGAGACCAAATTTATCGAGATAAAAATTGGCAAATCGTGGTGTGTGTTGACTTCCTGCCGGTGGACTGGCTGCCGGCCTACCGGCAGGGGGCCCTTTCTCCATCCTCTTTCGTCTTATTCCAAAGGCGTACGAAGTGGGTGCCGGTGGTCCAACCGGCACCGACCCGCTCCACCAACCAACTATAATCTGACTAACGATCACTGGTTTAGTTGTCGGGGCTGGGGGATGGGCGACTATGGTGGTTCCACGACGACGATTGAGGCGTTTAAGAAGAGGGATCAACTTTAAATTTCATAATGTCAATGTGTGTTTTTAATGAATGTCATTTTTGGGTATATGTTGCTATCAATTTATATGGTGAGATAATCGGCTTTCTAAATTGGTAGATTAACCTTTACATTAGAAGTTCGGTCGAATTGAACCGAGTACGAACAAATTCAACCTAATTATTTGATGAACTAAACCATTTTTTAACACTCTTTGAGGTGTATCGTGCTAAAGGTTGGTCGATTGACGACGCATGGGACGTCGACGATGCTGGGTGGTGTTAGGGGATGGATTAGTGCGGGAGGGCCAACGATGGTGAAGGTGTTGACTGTTGAGGAAGGGGAAGGGATGAGTCGGACATAGGGGTGACGTGGTCGACGCCGCAAGGTGGCCAATGAGAGTGTTGGTCGTCGATGGTCTTGGAGGATGGGTGGTCAATGATGGTGAGGAAGATGGGAGGGAATTGTTTTTTTTTTTTCAATGAAGGGTAGTTTTGATAAAAAGTACAAAATGCGTAGAATATAGTAAAATCGTGCGCGTTATTTAGCGTTAAATACAAATGAAATTTCACCCACTTGAAATCTGATACGAATCCGATCCATTGAGATGCCTACCCGAGACTTAGTCACAACTCACAAGACGGTTAATAGCTGCGCAGCCGCCAGGTGTTGAACTAATCAAGTAGTTTCTTCCAATGATTATCTCCAACGACACAAATTAATTAGTCTTCTAACTTCCTGAGAATTCAGAATTCACAAGAAATCTGCCATTTTCCTGCTTTTTTTCCCCTTTTAATCTCACCCTGTCACCTGTACAATCCTTGGAATAATAAATACACTTGATATAAACACGTACCATTTTTATACTAGTATTGTTTTAGTAAAATTCGGTGGGAATTTTGGCATATGCTTCATTTATTTAGTTTTGTGGTCTTCATTCTTCCGATCTCACCTTCCTCAACCTCCTCTTCTTCTCTTTCTCTCCCATTTTCCCAGCAAAAATAACCCATTTTTTATTCCAAAGTTTGTATTTTTTCTCCAAAATCTTGAAACTTTGTTGATATAATTGAATTATACCGTGTTGGGCACCCATAATTCAGCTAAAAAAGAAGAAAAATTGCATCTTTTTTGGGTATAAATCTGAAATCTATTGGTGGGTTTGAAGTAATTTGGGGAATTTGATAGGAAATGAAAAAGCAATCATATTTGTGTGATTAAGGAAATGCTGTATTTGAAACAGCCAATGATACAAAAATGGGGTTTTGATGGGATTGAAGAATTTAATTTTGGATTTTGAATGCAAGTTTGAGTAATTCCCGAGCCAAAGGAGGCTCGGGGATCAAGAAAAAAGGAAGGAAAAATGGGTTCACAAGAGAATTATGAATTCCAGCATTTTCATCCTTCTCTTTCACCACCTCAGCCCTTTATGCACAAGTTTAGGCTCTATGAAACTCTATCGGTATCGCCTTTTTTAACTCCGAAATGATACTTATTTGATTTGATTGGTGTTGTTTATGAAATGTTTGGCTATTGTTGGATTATTGGTCATTGAATTTTGTTTACTGCAAGATATACGATTGATTCAGTTTGTATTGTTTTGCTATGATGAATTGGAGAATTAGATGTTGAAAATGGGAGTTAGATTTTCGATGGAACTCTTGCAATGTTGGGCTGTTTGTAAATGGAATAGATTGTTTTCATATAAAATAATTTAAATAAAACAAATGTTGAAATCCAATGGTGAAGGGCACCTTGTTATGCAATCGTAAAGGTTTTGCATATATTACTTCGAAAAAAATCTACAGGTCTACACTAAATAATTTGTGTTATGTTTTGCCATTATGGTCTATGAAACTATCATGTATCGGAAGAATGGTTAACTTTTACAAATCTCCGTCCTAATTGCTGCTTAGGAAAGCAATTCGAATTGCTTATTGTTTAAAAAGATTTTTGTAGGCCGAAAAGTTAGACACATGAACAATGATTGCAGTTTAACCAATGTAAAGGTTCTGCATACGATATTGGAAGGGATAGGTTTTCTCTGTAAATTACCTTGTAATTCTAGTGAAGTATTGAACATTGGTCAGTTACTTCTATCAACCAAAAAATTATGCCTCCACTTTCTTGCATCTTTGTTGCTGTTACTTGGCATCAAGTATTCACTATGTGTTTGGTTGTTAGATGAAATTTTTTTCTTTACGGCATGGATTGACGTGATCATGCGCCCTAGCCTTGCCTAAGTGCCAAGTATCCGACATGGGAACTTGAGGGACACTCTAGAGTTAGAGTAAAAAACCCTCAAAGCACTTAATTAAGGTTGTCCCGTGAGATCTCTCTGTACTTTTGTTACAATGGTGGGTTAGAGTGATTTGTAGCATTAAGTAGAATCATTTTAGTTTCTTCTTATCCAAAGCTTTTTTAAATTACGTGCTGCATTATTCTGTTCCGATTGTTAATCCTTGTAAAATCAGAAACTTAAATGCAGGTTACATCAAAAGTTAATATGAGCTTTAGATGTTTTTTGGACTGCAAGTTAGAATCTGGAATTTTATAGCTCCCTGAAAAGTTAAGTGGGATTCTGAGTGCATGGTTGGCAACTTGGCATCATATTATAAGTTTTTATGATGATTTTTGTTAATATATTTTGGAAGGAGGGTATTCATGATCATTATTAGGGCAGTTTGAGGATCTTTGCCTCGATGTTTTATTTGGTAACATGTGGAATTGTTTCTTATTTATGGTTGAGTTTAGTCATAATGAATGTGGTATTTGAGAAACCCATCGACTTTAATGTAGGGTGGATGACGTTGATGAGGGGTTTAATTACAATACATTATATATAAACACGACCTAGTGAATTCACACAAATGTCACCCACTTTGATGAGGGGGTGAATTAATCTGTGATGTTTGAAAAGAGACCCGGGAGCTTAAAATCCCACAAATATCTCGATTTTGTTGTAGGGTGAATGAACTTTGACAATCTGCTTGTGTTGGTAGTTATTACTAGCATGGAGACACCTTTCTGGGTTAGATGCAGTGACGCACACTGAGTTTATCTGTTAGCTTATTATGGTTGTATGTGATCGTGTGGTAAGGTGGGCTGTGGGCTTAAGAATATTCATAGATGATTGTTGCGGGTTCTGGTAGGAAGAAGGCTTGAAGTCGAGAATTGCTATATAAGTTATCCCTCAATTATGCACGACATGTTTTACGTCTCAATTTAGTAGAATATTTAGTAATATTTGTAAGTCATCTATGTAATATTGAGTGTTAAATGGAGGGAAGTGAGTCAAGAGTGTATTGAAGGCGGATGTTTAATATAACTTCCTTGAAGATCAAGATAGGCATTCCTGTATATAGCTGAAATCATCTTTAGTGAAAGATTGACCATGCTTTATTAATATTTGAAATATAAATGCTGATGTCCTCGTTATCCGTCTAATATGGTACCATTACGAGCAAGGAAATGTAGATCATGAATAAGTGAAGTCATTATTTGATTGTGGAAGGACTGAAGGTTAAGACAGTCTCATTGCTAGCTTGACCATGTAATAAAAAATCTATCTGGAAGGTTCTCTAATCTCTCTTAGTTTATGTCAACATTGCAAGCTCAAGATCCCCTCTTTGAGAGATGTGTGTGAGAGTCATCTTGAGGCTTGAATTAGTGATACAAAGTATAGGTCAACAAATCTTTGAAATTTTATATGAGACTCACTATTATTTATTCGGATTTCAATTTGAGAGTGTTGTGTGTGTCACATGTTGTCATGTTTCTTGCTTCTTATTGTATCTTGATGTAACTGCTTTGTGTTTAGTAGTCCATGCTATTTTTTTTATTAGTTGTTTTTGTTTCACTCTACAGAACTTCTACATGATAGGAGGGGACAAAAGTAGGAGATATTGGCGAGTGTTAACAATCAGTAGGTCACAATCATCTGAGTTGGATCTTCGTGAAGATCCTACTACGTACTCTGAAAGTGAATGCAATGACCTCCTAATACGGATCAACGAAGGAAATAAGTCTGGCGGTGGCCTGAAATTTGTAACCACTTTCTATGGAATTGTTGGTATGTCCAATCATGCTATTTATATTATTCGATAAATCTTTTGGTCACCCTTAAGCCTTATTGAGGTTGATAATAACCCGTGTTTCTACTCCATTTAGGGTTCATTAAGTTTTTGGGGCCCTACTATATGTTACTAATCACAAAAAGGAGGAAGATTGGCTCAATATGTGGCCATACAATCTATGCTATCTCTAAAAGTGAAATGATTCCGCTTCCAAATTCAACGGAGCGAGCCAATATGACAGTGTCTAACAATGAAAGCAGGTATATTTTAGACTGATCTCAGATTTCATGCCTCACTATTAAAGCGATGGGGTTTGCGTTCCTTTTCTATTTCCTTTTTATTTTCTTTATTCGAAGGTGCTCAAAATTATACTTATGAACAAAAAGGGGTATTTGTTCAGTTATTCAAAAGAAAACTGAGCAATTAGAGAAGCTGACTTTTGTGTTGGTCATACTATTTCATAAATGCATCTGTTACCCACGTTTCAAGTGATCTAAATACTACACGATGTCACGAGATGACTCTTTACCCTAGCCACGAGTCGTGTGCCACCCGACTCACTGTCTTGCCGCAAGTCAAGTCAGGCAAACCCCAAGTGTTAGGTGATGCCTAATTCGTACTAACAAGTGATATGAACGCTAAGACTATGTAGAGAAAAGTACAGAAGAAAATTGTGGGAAAATGAGGTAAATTAGAAGAGAAGAAGAAGTTTGGGAAAAAAATTGGATTAGAAACCTAAAGTTATTATTCCGACAAGTCAATGGCAGAATGTTGACAAATTTGCTGGAAACTAACATTTGATAGTGGTTGACAAAATTGTGATCAAGGTAGCATAAAGCAAAAGATAAAATAAAATGTTTAGGTTGTGTTTTGAAAAAGAGGTTAATGTTTACTGAGTGAACCACAGCACATATATACGTAAAGTTGAAATTTATTTCTTCACTATGGTGACTGCTGCTTTTGTTACTGGACTCAAAGGATAGTTTTTTTCTCGAATGTATTACCCAATACTCTCATTTGATCCCCGTGTGCGCGTGTGCGTGTGCGTGTGTGTATGTGCGCGCTCGCTCATGCGTGTCTTTTAGAAAAGGGAGAGTACATCCTTTCTTGTGCTATTTCACTTAAAAGACGTCTTTGCCACCGCCGGAAAGGTTGAGAAAGTGTCCACGTCAAGCTAAAAAGAGGTTCCATCTCAAAATCAATTCACAATGGGAGGGATAACTCTTGGTTTATAAAGTAATGAAATCTCTTATCTCATATCAATGCAGGTTACTCACATGGGGAAGGGGGGTGGTTCGGGGAAACATAGTGGGCACTTTTTTAATACTTTTTTCTCGCATATTATCTTTCTGTGTCATGTTTCAACTATTGTAATAGTTTGCAACCATTTCCTGATTTGGTTGAAGTCATAATTACTACATCCTCTTATTTCAAAGTTTCATTTAATTGTTCCATAAAAAAAGACGGACATAATCTCTTTAAAAGGCTGGGGCGTGGTTTACACCGAAAGAACCAAGCCGTTTGCTCAATTTTTTGTTTTATAATTTATATGGTATGCAGTATTTATCTTAATAACGTTCAAAAAGTGGAATCTTATTATTAGCCCATTGTCTTTGTTTCAATCATTCAAAGTATTTGATGGTATTTAATATTTGATCACTGACCTGTATTCTATGATGAAAGGTATTAATGGTACGAGGAGTGAAGCTACAGATTTGGAGCTAGGGCCCCCGCATATGCTAGTGTCATTTAGACATTAGACTTTGAAACCATATATACATATATTGTAAAATGAGCAGAAAGAAACAAAGGACAATGCAACCTAGCAAGAAACTGAAAATGGTGTAGGAGGGAATTGGAGGGGGAGGAAAATGGAGGAACCATTTTCTCTTTCTCCAAACCAAATAAAAATCGGAGAGATTTGGGAGGAGAACTACATTCCCCCCCCCCCCCCCCCCCCCCCCCGGTATCGCCTTCTCCTCCCGTTTTCCAAATTTCCTCCCGTTCTCCACATTTTCTATCCAAAATTCCAAACACACCTAACACCGTCTTTGGTTGTGCTATGTTGTGTGCTTTTTTGTTTACTTCACACAATTTACTGGTATGAGATCCTTTAGCTGAGGGTTTGAGCTAGGTTCGACCAAATGAAAACATAGCTTTTGAGTGTTTTTTCTGTTTTCATCAATTTTGTTGCATCCTTCTGTTTACGTCTTGAGACTAAGTCAGTTTCTTAATAATCTGTTGTGTCTCTCGGCAGATACAAGAAGCTTCTATGCTTGGTCGATCTTACAAAGGACTTCTTTTTCAGTTATTCATACAATGTGATGCGTACTCTGCAGAAGAATCTGTGTGACAAAAAGACTGGGCAGGTTGTCTATGAAACGATGTTTGTCTGGAATGAATTTTTGACTCGTGGAGTCAGGAGTCATCTTCAAAACACACATTGGACCGTCGCATTGGTATATGGTTCTTTTAAGCAGGTTAGTGGTGACTTCTCTGACTTGGCCTTTGGGTTCTTGTCATTTCTTGTGACAATTGTGAACATGACTGGCTGTGGTGTGTTGTAGTTGAGTGATTATGTCCAGGATCGTTATTCACCGCCCTAATTCTATACTTCCAAATTCACTGCCCTCCAATGTTGCGCATTCCTGCCTCTCCATGTTCTATTTCTCTTCTGACTTATCATATCCAACTAATTCAGGCCACACTATCTTTAGATGGGCGGGACTTCAATCTTACTCTTATAGCAAGGCGTTCACGTCATTATGCCGGAACAAGGTTCGCAGTTAGCTCGTTTGTTTAATTCAGTTTGCGCTTGTTTCTGATTTTACTTTAACCTCTGTAGTATTATTAAGTTATCTTTTCTCGCCCCTATAATCTTGAGCATTGTTGGGTCTTTGGATTTTAAATTTTCTATGTAGTGGATTCTAAATTAGTTTTTGAATCATATTTATCGAATGTAAAAGAATATCTACTATCAGTTGCTTTCATGATCTACTTAGAATGCCTTTCTTTCCAATCTATGCAAGCGCCTTTTCTTTTACGAGGCTGAACTCATTTAGGTGCTTAATATCATTATTTTGTAGCCTTTATTATGTGAAACGTGGAGTAAGGGATCTCTTTCTGTCTTAGAAGCCACTTTTTTCTTAATTTTTAAAGCGTATATTGACCTGTTGCCTCCATTAGGTATCTTAAACGTGGAGTGAATGAAAAGGGGCGAGTAGCAAATGATGTTGAAACAGAACAGATTGTGTTTGAGAATTTTCCTGAAGGATTCCCTGTACAGATTAGCTCTGTTGTCCAGAACCGTGGCTCTATTCCCCTTTTCTGGTCACAGGAAACTTCTCGCCTTAATATAAAGCCAAATATTATATGTATGCTTATCTTTACTTGATTGGTATTGATTTTGTATCATTGGCAATTTTGAACGTATTAGTCTTGGTGCACCGGTCAAGGTGTTGCTGTGTGACCTAGAGGCCACGGGTTCAAGTCCCGGGAGCAGCCTCTTGCCAAAACTGCAAGGGAATGCTTGCCTCTATTACACCATCATGGTGGGGCCCTTTGGGACCCTCGCCTTGCGGGGACGCCTTCGTGCACCGGGCTGCCCTTTTTAGTCTTTTTAGTATCGTCAATCTTCACTCTTTACACTGAGTAATTAGTCACCTTGTTTTTTATTCTACTATACTTTCAGTGTCGAAGAAAAACGTGAACTACAAAGCTACAAGGCTACACTTCGAAAACCTTGCCATGAGATATGGCAACCCAATAATTATTTTGAATTTGATAAAGGTATATATTTTACTGCATATATTTTACTTCATGATGTTTAAGATTGATACCTCAGCTATTTACCCCTAAGAAAAGATATTTATAAAAGAAAAGAAAAAAAAGAGAAAGCAATCAATCTTTATCGCAAAATGCAGATTTGAGTGCGTCAGTGTTTTAGTAAAGCTCAAGAGTTACAAACAAATATATCTGATCATATTTGCTTTGATCTATTTTGGATAGACGATGGAAAAAAGGCCCCGTGAGTCTATTCTTCGTGCAGAATTTGCGAATGCTATTGAGTGTATCAATACAGACCTACCTCAAGAAAAACACTTAAAGTTCCTGCACTGGGATCTAAGTAAACACTCAAGAAGGTAGTTTTCTCACTGTCCCACTGAGATTTTGTTCCTCTCTGCAAAATTGTTGTGCATGAGCGCTCATTCACTTTCACAAATACTTTATCTCTTTGTCTATTGCCTTATGGCTGTTTGTTCCTTATTGACAATTAGACTGATTTTGTTTTTGCCTCAATTCATAGCAAATCTGCAAATGTACTGCTCCTGCTCGGAAAAGTAGCTACATATGCGCTGACACTAACAGGATTATTTTATTGTCAACTACTTCCAGCCTTAGAGCCTTGTGAGTCTCCAAGGACCCCTCTTATGTAAGTTGGTTTCCTGTTCATACACAATTTTACTTTCCTACTACCTCCATCTCAAAAAAGAGACTGTTTAAAATCACGTTGAGAATTGCATTAAATGATTGCTACTTCACAATAAAAAGAAGCGCAACCAATTTACCGAGTCATTTAGCTTAATTCTGTCATAACCCAGAATCGAAGAGTAAGAGTATTTGGCTCCACTGGTAATGTGGAAAATTACAAGCCGATAACAATTCTGGTGTTGCCATGGTGTTCAATTTTGCTGAAGGATTTTTTTCCGCTTTGCTTTATTCTGGAGTAAATTACATATTGATCACAGGATCTAAGTGGGTCTATTTTCATTGTGGGTATTTGTGCAGGAATGTTGACACAAATAGCTCTTATCAAACAGACAATTCACAATCTCAGCTTGAAGATGTTGATGGCATAGAAATAGATACTGGAGATCTTGGAGCCAATGAAGATATTTCTGAAAAGAAACCAACTTTTCAAAATGGTGTTTTGAGGACCAATTGCATAGATTGCCTTGATCGAACAAATGTTGCTCAATTCGCCTATGGCTTGGCTGCACTGGGGCATCAGCTTCATGCTTTACACATGATACATGTCCCAAGAATAGACCTTGATTCTCCTTTGGCCGATGAGTTGATGGGCTTCTATGAGAATATGGGAGACACTCTCGCACATCAGTACGGAGGGTCTGCTGCTCATAACAAGGTATACTTTGAATTGTGTGCAATAAGCTGTTTCGACTTCTCTAACAAGTAATAGATGAGTATATATCTATATTATCTTTTCTAATGCAATTATGTATTCCATTTGCTAACTCCCGCAGCTGCTTTCAGCCTCTTTATAATGATAAGCTTGTTGAATTCCCTTCTTATCCCGCTTTTAAGTTGAAACAAATATAGTGTCCAGCATATCGCCTTTTTCCCTATCCAATGACCAATTAGCTAATTATAACGAAGTACATTTTCCAGTCAGCTTAGGGACTACTGTTAGGTTTCAATAAACAAGTACTTCCTCCATACAAATAATCTTCCTAGTTTGACTTTTGAGGTCAAAGTTTTAGTCCCAAAAGACGCACGATTGTAATTACCTTAGGAATACCTAACTTTTAATCCTAAAAGCCCTTTGCTATGATACCTCTTCTCTACACTTAACACTGCCGAAAAAAAGCCAAAATAGAGATGTACTATGGTATATTACGTTAGGAATACCCAACTTTTAACCGCACTTAATTGGAGAAAATACTGCATAATTGCGAAATGGATGAAGTGGCTTTGCTGTGAGTCCTATGACTCCACCCCTTGCGACCACAACAATAACAACATTATCACAGGGCCTATGGCAAGATAAGGGGGTAGGATGTATGCAACCTTACACCTATGTTGAAACGGATCGAGTTTACCTGGATGTCCGCAGATGAAATTTGTAGCACTTCATAAAGAAGCACATACAGTTTTGTGAGCCATATTGTCTTATTCCACTATTCTCCAAAGACAGAGAATGGCAAGTAGATGACTACGTGGAACTCCAATTCCAACTCCATCTCCATCTCCACTAAAGGAGGAAAATAGGGAAAAAATAAAGATATGTTGAATTAAATTACCTTGGGTATTTGATTTTTCTTGTAGGATACCAAATATGTAACCCTCTCCCCTTTTTGAAAAAAATGGATAATTATTATGGCAAAGAATAGATGATGTGGTCTGAATCTTTTATATTTTCTAGATCTTCTCTCAAAGAAGGGGTCAGTGGAAAGCAGCGACTCAGTCCCAAGAATTCTTCCGTACTCTCCAACGGTATTACAGTAATGCATACATGGATGCAGATAAACAAAATGCGATCAATCTGTAAGTTCTGCTTTCTTTATTTAAAAGTATGTTATTAAGTATGTTCTGATGTTGTTGCCTTTTCGTACATAACTAGTGATAAATTTAGTTGGTTATCCGACTTCGAAAGAACAACTTGATGGTTATCATTTTTGACTTATCCCATAATACGGAGTACAATTTGGCACAGATTCTTGGGGCATTTTCAGCCACATAATGGTAAGCCTGCATTGTGGGAGCTAGGTTCGGACCATCATTATGATTCTTCAAGACGTGGGCAAACAGATCTTCTCGAGTTTGAAAGGTACTTTTAGTCTAAGATAACTAAGGCTGTAAAAGCCTTATACTGCTACATTTTTTTCAAATTTCTCTTGCCACTTTTAGTTGTATGTTGCCAGGGTACTATTTATTTTGTAAACATCACATGTTGGATGAGCATACACTTGGTGGAATTTTTTTTGCATAAATACAGTGATGCTTTGGTGTTTCACCACTCTGATAAGAATGAGTCTTTAGGCTCGAAGGTTTTTTAACACAACTGGACATGGCCTGTCTGAAGAGTGTCTTCATGCCTAATCGAGTTATCAATGCTCCCAATCAACGATCAACATATTTCAATAAGGAAGGTGTTGATGGTTGACTGGTTGTGAGATGTGTTCTATTGAGTAGATGTAAAAGAGTGAGTTCCACATGATTATGTACGTTACACAAGTCTTAACTTATGTATGTTAATTGGCAATTTAACTGCTATCAGGTCATCGTTCAAAAGGTGTTGGTCAGATGGAAACATCCTCCGCGAAAGCTGCTCCTCTAATTCATCTTCAGATGTACAGCAAGATAACTTATCAAAATTGGTGTTTCCTGATTCATCTAAAGATTCTAACAGGCTTTTGGTGGAATCATCTCCTGATATATCAGCTTCTGAAACTGATACATCCTATTGCAGGTTAATTTCGTTTTCTTGATCGTATGCCGTTGATCTGTTACTTCATGGCTGTGTTTGTATAGTGTTTGAGCCTTTAGTCACTTAGGTAATAGGCATTGGTTGTGAGGTGAGAATTTGTAGGCCATTGTAGGCAACATGGATTGGGGAATGATAAATAACTTTGTTTTGTTAGACCATATGAGATGCATGTTCCACGGGTGGCCAGATGGTTTTTTTTTACCTACGGCTGTTGGACCATAGGAGTCCTTTGTTGACTTATTCCACCAAAAGCCTGTTAGGATTCCTTTATTTGACTTACGGATGTTGACTCATTCTATTTTTATCAACGATGACTTACCTAAGGCAAACTATGCTCAATATGAAGAAAATAGTCAGTCTCGTACTCTTGTATATATATTTTTGTGGAGCTATCACTACAGAAGCTGAGATTTGAGGGAGTCCGGTAATCTCCTAATCTGTAACATATTGATGTCTGCATGGCTCCTAGTTACAACAAGATTACCCCTTTGCCTCCAGATCCAGCGTATGGCTTGGGAGGGAGGATCATATGTACGCAGCCTTACTCGTGTGTCAATACGGAGAGGTTGTTTTTGGTTGATCCATAATGGAAATTGCATCACGAATTGTATTTGGACGATGGTTACTTCACAATATAAAGAAGTGTAGCCAATTATTGAGCGAGTTATTTTGCCTTGTTCATTCATCGGGCAAATGAACAAAAGCGAATTTGTATTGTCGTGTCCTGGGTTCGTTTAGTCCATCCAAACGCCACGGTTGTTGTATTGGAATAGGCGGTGGTTGTGGTTATGCCGACTTATCTTTGAAGCTGTGAATGACCAACTACATTGATATTCACTATCATTACCGTATGTAGAGGTTCATGTGAGCTATAGCCTTAGGTCCCTTGTTAACTTTTATGATTGATAATATTGACAGAATCATGCGAGCAGAACATTCTGCCTTTGTTATATATATCAACATGTGGACGAAAAGTCCGAGACAGTCCTTTGACAGATCAGGAATTAGGGAGTCTAATTTTTTTTCTTGCGCTTTGTTGTTGTGCCTTTGTGTTTTGACGTTCGTAAGTAAGATATTTATATACATATATATATATATATATATATATATATATATATATATATATTATGCTTCACTAACAATCTTTGCTGCAGGTTTACACATTCAATGCCTCCGAAGCAGATCTTTGGAGATGTAAAACTGGATCAGTATGCTGAAAGTGATCATGTCAACATTCATGAACGTGTAGATTCTATAGACTGCTCAAATTTTGTAGACTTGGATTGGCTTTCATCTTCTGCAAACTCATGTGAGGAAGAGTCCTGTGAAAGGTATGTCCATTTCCTCGAATTATGGAGTTTTCTTTATATGCAGCCTTTCAGAAAACTGTTACTCTCATTGTTAGGTTCATGTTTGTCTAAATGAGGTTGGTTGTTTTTCCCTTTTCGCTCTGAAGGTTTGTACTCGAAAGTCTGGAGAGGTTTGATTGACTGTAGGTAGGGCAGAGCAAAGCCGGATATCCGATCCGGTTTTGAAAACCGTATTGGATATCCGGTTTTTAAAATCCCTTATTTTGGTATCCGTATCTGATTCGGATTTTCCGGATATACAACGGTTTCTGTTTTTCCGTTTTTCCGTATATCCTATACGGTTTATGTTTTAATCCTTTTTTTCACTTCTGTTTCCCATTTCCCTTCAAAGCTTTTCCAAGTTCTAATTTCTTACAAACATAAAAAGGAGTACACCAAAGAAACCCACAATCATTACAACTACTTGATAAATTGATTTAAATTTCTTAATTGAAAACTCCTCATCAATGTCAATAGCCTTCACTCATGCCTTCTTCGTAGACATCAGCAAATCTTCCATCATTGGCATTATGTACATTATCATCATAACTTGAAGCCATCGTACCTAAAATAAACTAGAGATCAATGGCATCCATCAGACCATCAGGCTAAAAATCATTCAAGACACTGAAACATCTAACATGTACAATGATGAAACATCAAGTGCAATAAATAATATGAACAAGAACTAGCAAATATATTGACAAAAGACCTACACCAGCCTATTTCATTAACAAACGAGACAAAAAGACCCAAAACCGACTTTATTACGTTGATTTTTTAATCAGTATCACACATCACACATTTAAGGTCACGACTTTAGATCGGAAACCCCATATTTTTTTAATTAGCAAAATAAAAAGAGCATTAAGGTCACGACTTTAGATTAAGAAGAAGAAAACAAAATCATACAACAAATTAACAACACTAACAAAGAAGAACGAAAGATAACGAAAACCTGAAATTAAGATGAAGAAAAGAAGGTAATAGACATCGCGGAGGTGTTGCCGTAGCTCTGACTAATCGGGTAGTGGATGAGTGGTTTGGGTGAGATCTAGGGTTTTGGTCTTTTGGGGAAGTGGGGGTGTGACTTGTGAAGTTGGGAGGGTAATCTACTGACCTAGGATTTTAGACTTTTTAGTGCAAAAGTTTATTGGTTTAGTGAGATTTTTTTTTAAAAAAATAAAAATTATAAAACCGTATCGGATACCGTATATCCGGTTTCAAATTTTGCCAATGCGTATCTGATACGGTTTTTAAAGAACCGTATCGGATACACGGAAATCCGTATTATTAAATTCGTATAGTGTATCGGTACGTATAATAAAACCGTATCATATAATTTTGCTCAGCCCTAACGAATTGTAGGTTGTAGCTAGGGGTGGCAATCGGGTCGGGTCATATCGGGTTCGGGTTGTATCGGGTCAGACTGCCCTTTCGGGTCGGGTTCGAGTCGGGTTCGGGTCGGGTTCGGGACAAATGATACATCGGGTCGGGTCGGGTCGGGTTATTTTATCGCAATACTTCAATATTTTTCCATTAAATCTAGTTTTTAATTATTATTTGGTTTAATTAATTCATTATTAAGTCAAACATATCAATTTTAACAATAAATCACTTTCATTTTGATCATTATTAAGGTTAATAATTGTTAGGGCGTCAATTTAATCGGGTCAATATCGGGTCGGGTTCGGGTCGTCAACGGGTTACGGGTCGGGTCGGGTCGATTTTGCTCGGGTTTCGGGTCGGGTCAGACTTGCCAGCTCTAGTTGTAGCCGTATAGAAATGTCCAATGTAACGACTCCTCTTGATGAATCCATTCTCTACCCTTTTATTAAGACTATGATCAGAAGTCAGAAGTCTAATGAGAAAATCATTCGAGCTTGCACCTTCGTTCCTACAATATTTGTTCTAGAGGAACATTTAGAGCTAATTGTCTCACCATGATAACTTATTTGGATGTCTTGTTAAATGGATAGTTTTCTCAGTCCAAACATGAAATAAAAGAGATCCCCCATGTGCTGTGGCTGGAAATACACATCGCTTATGATAAGTAGCATTTGAATGCTTAGCACTTTGATTGTGTAACTAATATAAAAAAAGAGAGAAAAATAATAACTACTATATCGTTGTGACTGAACATTGGGTTATCTTTAGAAGAGCATTTAGTCGTCCTCTTCAGAGTTATTTAGCATGTTAGTTTTGAACTGTGAAATGGTAATCACAACTGAATATTCTCTGTCGTTGGAAACAAATGAACTTGTAATTAGTAATTATATCTGCTGGTTAACACTAGTGTGACTTTTCATATTCATTTTTTTTACTATGCTTTTAAAATTATTGTAAAAAAGCCTTCTTTAAAAGTGCACAGTTTTACTTTTAAGGGTCTTACTCTAAGTTCGGAAGTCTTTGGCTTCTGTTTGGTGCGTCTTTTTGGGGATAGTGTTGGAGACATGCTATGATATGAAATAGGTGGCACACTGTTTTGTTCTACTTTCTTATGGAAGAGCTCCTATTTACATAATTCTCTATTGATAGTCTGGGAATCCCCACTTTCGAAAGGGCGATTATAGTCAGCATGGTGTAGCGAGTAAATATCATTCTATTGAAAACTTATTATTGTATGGTCTCTATTGATAGTCTGGGAATCCCCACTTTCGAAAGGGCGATTATAGTCAGCATGGTGTAGCGAGTAAATATCATCCTATTAAAAACTTAATATTGTATGGTGTTTTTAAGTAATTGTAAAAGCACGAGACTGAAACCGTGATTTTAACTGTGTTTCAATTGTTGCAGGTCATTGTTTACAAGCTCTCAAATTGCTGGTTTGTCATCAGAGAGTGTCATGAATGGAATGTTGGGACAGGCAGCCCCATCTAGCAGTCAATATGGACCTGGGATGAAGGTGAGTGTTTCAATATAGAAATCCAAGAGACCGAGAATAATAACCATGCCCTGACTCCTGACTCCTGAGTGACTCATTTGTTTGTGGAGGTTTTCTGATAATTTTATGGCCTTATAAGTATGAACTTCATGATGAGCCCTAAAAAGCCCCAAAGAGTTGACATCGTTTAACCGTCAAAATCAACAACAAAATTACCCCATTACCTCGAGGGCTCCCGCAAATTTTGGGCTGTGGGGGGTGGGGGTATGGACACAGCCTTACCCTGTTGTGCAGCACAAGAAAGCTGTTTTCGAGTGACCCAAGATGATAGTTGTGTCCAAAACGGGATCGAATGACTGTTATTGCACAATTGAAAGACGCGCACTCGCCACCCGGTTTAGGTAGCCGTTTTGCTCTAATCCATCATAACTCGGAACAAAAATAATGAGTCTTTGGCTCCATTGGAAATGGAAACAACTAGGGATAGTGATTATATTGTTTCATTTATGCAAAAAGTCTTGTCATGCAGTGTATTTATCAATACTAAACATTTTCACAGGGAAGGGAGTCGACAGACGTGGCATTATGTTATAACAAGGCTAACAAATCCGTGCTTGAAGAATACCCAGAGAGCTTTTTGCGTTGGATAACTTCCGGGGAGACATTTTACCATTAAATTTGCACCTCCATCTTTTTCCTTCGAGTTTACTTCATGTGGGCGAGAATGAACTTTGGCTCCCTAAGATCCAAAGGTCCAATAGTCAAATTCTTTTAGGAGATTATTTTTTCTTATGCGCTGATTGAATTACAGGATTCTTGTAAATATGTTTGATTTTGCTCTCAGGAGCTCAATGTAGTCGATCAATTGTTTACACTTAAGCATCTAATTGTAAGAGAAATTATGTTGCAAGCGAAGATACTATGGTTTTTATTCATTTCTAATACGGAGTGCTAACTACAACTTGGTTGTGTTGATATTTTAAGCCGTGCCAAAGAGAGGTCCAAATTTGCATTATTATGGTTTTTATTCATTTCTATTACTGATCAAGAAATATAATTTATAATTATTGATTATTGACTGTTGATTGTGGTTATTTTTGGGACAACATGGATCAAGAAAGAATTGAGAATTTGTGACATTCGACCTCCCAATATGCGTAATATTATCCAAAATAACAATATTATCAAGTATCATTTGATGATATTTTGATGTTAACGGCATTGTCGACAAATAATTTGTGCCCAAATGATATTCTATACACAGGAATATGTAACAAAGGTTTTACAGATGTAACAGGTTTGAAATCAAGTTCCAGCCCATCCATTTCTTCTCGCATGGGGATCTGAAGTTGAGCTCGAACATCTCTCTAGTAATTTGCTCCCCAGTTTCACAGAACCCGACTAGTTTCCCGACAATCTCCGCGCTCTCTTGGATATGCTGCAAGTTGTGCGGGTCTGTCCAAAGTTTATTCACCAAATGCAACCTTCTCTGTTTACCCTCTGCTGGAATTTCCCATTTTCTGTACAACATCTCCCTTTCCTCTGGGGCTAGTTTTGAGCTAACCCTCTTCGCCAGGTATTCTCGTTCTTGTTTAAGCGCCTTAATGCTGCATAAATAAAAGGGTTACTAAGATGATATCTACACCTTCCGAATTCCAATTACAAGCTCGAGATGTAATATACCTTGATGCAACATAGCTTGCGGGTTCATCACTAAGTAGTGCAGGGCTTGCATTTCCGAGATCCGACAAGTGTTGTTCTAACCATGTTAGCCTTCTGAGCTCAACTTCCATGTATATTTGATCAGCAGGATCACCCTTGAACAACAGGTAAAATTGCGAGCGGTGAACTAGAGAGACATGGCACAAATGCCATAACATGACTATTTGCCTTCTTTGTTCCTTAAACATTAGCATCCAAGAGAAAGGAGATTGATCTACTTGGTCTTGACCACTGGTTCTTGGCTCACTACCTTCCAATTCTAGTACCTGGTTTCACAAAACACATACATATATGAGAAAAAATCCTACAAGCACTTTTAATACAAATACAAGCACCATAAAATAATGGAACTAAGAATAGACAAGAGTTTGTGCAAGTTTTCATCTTCTGCGAGTTGGAATGACTCCGACATGTGTATGAAAACTTGACTGTTTTACTTGTTTCTTAGCTTTTCTGAAAGCTGATTCAATCTAAGTATCTAACTGTTTTATAAATAAAGGACACGTTATTTCTTTTACTTATAAGCTTATTAATGTGGTCAAAAACTCAAGACGACCACGGTATAACAGAGACGGTGCAAGAGTGCAGAGTTGGCTCAATGCTAAGAGCAAAGACCCAATGGCCAATGCATAGACCATTTTCAAGATCTCACCCAACCAAATTTTTTTGGCTTAGGGAATGAGAACCAACAAAAGCTGAATTGCACAAGAATTCTCACCTGACAAACCAGAAGTTGCTTTTGATATTGAAGCTTGGCAACTCTTTCCTTCAGTTCACTTACATAAGCTCTGATATTTCGAGCACTCTCCTCGAGTGCATTATTAAACTTCTGCTGCATTTTCTGAACATTAAAAGAGGATTTTTCTCGAACAGGAGTATTCTCCCTAGAGGAAATTGAACTCGCAATAGGGATACTTCTGCATGAATTCGTCAAACTATCACTGATTGGGCCGGAACTCTTATGTTCTGCAATTGTATTCCCAATCGAAGAAAGGGGAGAACACGGCGCCCTTATAAAGTTTGACATGTTTGGGCTGTTACTGAGATTGAAGGGTATCCCTTTCTTTCTCTTAGAATGCGTCTTTGATTCTCTGGCATCTTCACTGTTTGCAAACGTAGAAACCAGCCTGTCAACAGAATTCTGGACATTCTCAAGCTTCTTTTCTAAAGATTCAATTGTTTGCCCTTGTGAATCTAATCTTTCAATTTCATCCTTCAGGTTGGCTCCATCTCTCAAGACAATGTCTTCGGGTATGGAATTTAGTACTTGCATGTTTTTAATCTCAGACAGTAGTTTTGCAACATTTTCCGCTGCATCTTGTGTCCCCAGCCTGTTACAAGCAACTTCCTTCTGAAGAACATCAAGAGCTTTGTTGGCCTCTTCACCAAGTTGTCTTTGAAGCATTTCAAGTTTCCGTATTTCTTGCACCAGAAGTGTGGGGTCTGTGGAAGTAACCGATTGCCGAAGCAGCGATTGTCTTCGTGCTCTATTTCTCCCCGGCGTTTCAGAAGCTTTGCCTAAGACAGCATCCGTTGTATAGTCAAGACACTTTCTTACTTGATGAGATGGGCTGGATTTGTGTACTCCCTAAAAATATCATGTTGGGTAAGCAACAGGACAGCAACTCAACCAAAAACGAGTGAAACTGTAGATTTAAATGCTCATTGATTACCCTTTGTTCCTTGCGTGCACTTCTTTCCAGTTCAAGCTGCGACTGCGCAAGATCTCTTTCGCGTTTGAGCTCTTTCATTTTTCTCTCCATCTAGACATGTTAACAAAACCTTAATTAGTCAATGCTTGAAATAAATACTTCACCTTTCCCTCAACACTGTACAATAGAATAGGCTTAGCAAATTCCAAACAACAACCAAAACCAATGGCCTATCTTTGATAGTGAATCTTTTTCTCCTAGTAAAAAAAAAAGATTCAGTGTATTACTACTAAGAGGCGTACCGTCTGAATTGTCTTGTTTTTCTCGACCAACAATGCACTTAAAGAGGATACCGGCACAGGTTCTGGACTTCGCAGCTCTGCTTCTAATCTAGCAACTTCCTGTTGTAAATGCTTCACTAACTGTTGGTCTGAAACAACCTGATCATAGAATATCATTTGCTATTTAGATAAGTCCCTTAAAAGCACATGACAGTGTAAAGAGAACACCCACACATGCTGAAATTAAGATGATACAAAGTTCTAATTTCTGAAAATAGTTAGTTCCATAGATGAATATCATACCACATTCACTCGAGCAGTGTTTGTAACTTCCTTTGCACTAGTAGCAAACAGTAGCGTATTGCGCGATTGTTCAACATGACTCAATGCAGGGCTGAGAGTACAGATAATTGCAGTGCGTGCATTTCCCCCAAGTGAGGTCTGCAATATCCGAGTGAGCTTTGATTCTCTGTAGGGTATGTGACCAGTTCTTTTTCCCGCGCTGAATTGGAAAAAAAAGAAAGAAAACAAGATAAAGAAAACCAGTCAGTGCACTTGCCTACTAAATTGCTAATCCTGAGGGACGGACTCATAAATGTAACACCAACCCAAATTAAATAAACTCCCAACCCACATACCCATTAACCCACTAAAATACTAATTCAAGAAATAAGTATCCTATAATATGGAGCCGTTTCCTGATAAATACTAATATTAGTATGTATTTAAATGTGATAAACTACATCACAAGTACATTGATGAATCTCAACTCTCAAACTTTATGAAAGATTGCATTCCTTTTCAATGATGGGAATCATATCGAATGATTCTATCATAGCATGTCCAGGCTACCAGCCGTCACCCCTCACGAATTGGCCGCAGATGATCTTAAGCTATTACAAACACTAACCTCAGTTTTCTAATAACTTGTGTGAGTGTCAACAAACTGCGATTGATATGACTTCCTTCCTTCAACCTTAGACCAGCACTCTTCGTTTGAGAGGCACGTTCACTCCCAGCTAGGTCAACAAGATTCTGCAATATTTTGTGTCATTTTACTCAACATGTTTCAGCTCCTGCAGTCCTACGACATAATTTAGAAATAGAGAGGGGGAGAAGTACCAGGCTTGCAATGAAGGACTTTACACGACCTGAACTTCCCTTGAGGCGACTCTCAATGGTCTACATTAGAAAAAAGCAGGGTTAAAAGGCTGGATTAGAATGTTATTTGATGAGTAAAATCATGGATAATATGAAACAATGTAACATCTGAGTTGAATGCATGCAAGTTATAGCACAGTACCTTTACCTTTCCTTCCTATTTACAACCCAAAATGTGTTCCATTGTGTACCCAAAACTCAAAAATTTAATAAATCAGGAGGGGAACTAAATATAACTCCAGGCCAGGTATTATTCATATAAAAGAAATTCCTGAGGAGAAACTTACCAGTCTTACAATCTGATGCGATCTTGAACTTTTATCATTCAGAGCAGTTTCCCCTACTTGTCTTTGAGCTGAAAAAATCAAGAGCAGAATTGAATACACATTAGTTATGTTAACATCTGACAAGGTATGCAGCGTGACCAAAGAAGCAGAGTATGAGTTCGACTTGAAGCATACAAAGTGACTACCATTCCTAAGAAGCACGATACAGATGGAACTGAGATACATACCTTCACAGACACTGATTAGGTGCTTCAAATGCTGACTGTCTTTTACAACCTCTTCGACAAGCTTCTCGACAATGGTTCCTTTCTGCAACCAGAAAATTGCTCTTTTATTTAGTTGCAGATAGGGTTGGACAATAAATCGCTTAATTGTATGAGCACATCATCAAATACCTCAGGGTCATCTAAAAGCCGAAGTGGACCAGAGCTGCGGTTCAAAAGATCTACTACAGTCTCATTATAGATCTCCAATGCGGAAATTTTTAGGGCAAAATCCCTTTGCGGGTTCTGCAAACAACATATAATAAAGGAAATAAGCATTCCAAACCAATATACATCAATTGGGTTATCTACCACGTTAAAAGTCGAGCAAGGGACCATTTACGCAGTCCAATCTGGCTACCTCCATCCCAGTTTAATTGTTCTCTTTTGAATGTTAATTTCTCCAAATATATGTAGAAATACAATGTAACAATTGACTTGTTTGATTCACCAATCAAATATCTTCATATTATCACCCACTCAATGTAAAAAGCTGATAAGTCAAATGGGACAACATGAATGAGATGGAGGTAATAACAACATTGAAGCTTACATTTCTCATATGCTCATAGATGTCATCGATCGCAAGTTCAGTGATCCCTCTCATGGTATATGTTTTACCACTGCTAGTCTGCCCATAAGCAAATATTGTTGCTGCAAGAAAAGCAACTCAATTGAATTTCTCAATTTTGAAAAATGCAGCATATATATCCACTAAAGCATTAGTTTACCATTGATTCCTGTTAGAGCAGATAAAGCAACATCCTTTGCACCTTCTCTATACACCTTTGTTGTTCCACAGTTTTGACCAAAAACTTTATCTGCCTCAAAACAACAGTTTACAAGTCAACCTAACCATCTATGTAAACTTGTACGGAGTATCATTTACTCATACTTCCAATAAATACTTGCTCTTTGCCATACCAAAGGTAAATGACGAAGAGGGCTTTTCATCACTTGGATTCTTGAACACTACAGTATGATCATCAGGACATTCCCAGGAAATTAAATCATACCCAGCCAATTCCCTTGTACTCAAAGGCCTAACTCGAACCGTCACCAGTATTTTCTCCTCCCGCACCTTGGTTCCCCCCGGAGTAGTCGTATGGGTTGTCCGGATCTTAGCCAATGGGGTGACAGGCTCCCTTGTCGTCATCATCCAAACTCAGATACCACTGCAGAAACCCAAGCAGTTCGACAAACATGTGACAAATAGGTCCATTATTTACATTCTTATATCACTAAAAGGAAACAAACAACAAAATTATGTTCAATAATCACAGGGTACATGAAAGTAATTAAACCCAGAATCATGATTAGTATTTTGAGGCTTTAGACTTTGGTACTACAATGATTTCTCCTACATTCTTTATGCTAAATGATGAACATAGATTCGGGTCTTTCATTGAGGAAGCAATGCACTACTGCTACCAAACTACACCAGCAATTCCGTAATACATTCAAGATAATACCGGGTTTTTTCTTATTAATGAAACTAATCAAACTAAAATTACAGTAATTTTGCGTCTTTCTAAGAACATACATTCAATCTTTGACTAATCATTTCGTTCTGCGATTCAGAGGGCCGCCAAATGAATCTGAGAGATGCGTTTTTTTTCCTCAAGATTTCGTTACTAATTTAGAAAAATTTCGGACCCCCAAATTTTTTGAACCAGTTATGAAACTCTTTTGAACTTAATCAAAAGCTACAATTTTTATGCTAACAAATTCAATGGGTACATGAAATTTATCAGATACGATACAATCTTTCTCTAATTCGGTACACCCCATTATATCTTTCATCAGTATTAGAACGGACAAATCCGTAAAGAGTTACTCCCATCGTCCTAATTATTTGTTTACGTTTGATTAAAATACCGCCATAAACAATAAAAAAAAGTAAACTAATGATGAACTGGGCAATTAACCAAAAGAAAGAGAAATAACTGATCCCAAAATGATGATTTTGTACCAAAAATTTACAACAATGCAGAGTTTGTAAAGGGAGTAGAATCAAGAAATGACCAATAATTTAAATTAAAGCCAAAAAAGAAAATTGAATATTTAACTAAGATAATACTCATATGTTGCTAAATTTGGATGAGCAAAAATCACCTGAAAAATATGGAGTTTATTTTTGCTGTTCTTGCAGTATGAATCAAAATAACATTCCTAAATAGGGATGGAAATAATGCTGGATTCTCGGTATTATTACCTTAAACAAGAACCAAAATGAGGAAAATATAGGAAAGTAAAATCTAAATGAAAATTATAGATATGGATTTAGGGAGAATGAAAGAAAAGAGTGTCTATAATGTAAAATATTGGAGATAGAAAGAGACAAGGTTAACGGCTACTTTCTCCTACTTTAAATTTTTGGAAATTTTGCTTTTGGTACTAGTTTAGTAAAATCATTGAACTTTAAAAGAACAATTTTGTAAATTACAAATAACCAACTTATATAATCAACATTTTTCAAATAACTTCATTTTATAAATTTTTATCCAAATAAATCATTTTTAAAACATGTTTTTTATACATATCAATGCTTTGTTGTCCGGAATTAGACTTATTTTAATACAAGCCGACTTATCCTGTTAAATTTCATAATCGGGTCTGGGTCCAACCCGTACTTAGGAGAGAGAGTCCACTTTATAAACCCAATGGGGTTCCACTCTAAAACCAATTGGCAATAGAGGGAGTAGCCCATTGCCTTATAAAGTGGTAAACTCTCCCCTCTTTTCTCAATGTGGGATTACACTCACATGTAAACAATTGGGTTTCTTCACATATCCTTACTTAAAACATAATTCCTAGACCGATAATTTAGTTTCATAGCCCCATATCTGTTCCAAACATCTCTTAAAAGATAATAAGCTAAGTTTATCTTTAATTCACTCGTATCATACACAGTCAAGTCTCAACTTTATAAGTTAAGTTTCTTATTTTATTGGATTATTTCGTGATTAAGAAAGTAGATAAGAGTAGTTCAATATCTTATGCAAGTGAAAAATGAATGAAAAAATTGAGTTTTGGCTGAAAAATTCAAAATGTAAGTCTCATTTAAGAAAAGATGTATTGATTTGTTTAAAAACATGTTTTAAAAGAGAGTTATTTGGATAAAAAGTTATAAAATGGAGTTATTTGAAAAAGGTTGATTATTATATAAGGGAGTTATTTGTAATTTACTCTTTTTTAAATTAATGTTCAATAATAAAGTACTTTTGGTTTTAGTTTGATTTTGAAAGTATTTATTAAAAGAGTTTTTTGTCAGACACAACCATTAAAAAAATTTCTTCCAAACAACACCTTTGAAAAACAAAATTGTCAAACACAACTTTCAAAAAGATTTTATTTTTACCAAACACAACATTTTGGTCATAGTTTGACAACTTGCAATGGAATGATTTTCCGTTAATGTTTGAGATAGCAAACGAAATCGATTTAAAGTGTTCTTGAAGTCGTTGAAAAGGTGGGAGTAAATGCTTTCCAGGGGTTGCCAACAGGGTGGTCAAAGATGGCCTTATGTGTGGTCAATTTGTGTGTAAAGTAAGGCGAGTCAAAGAGAATTCTTGTAAGTCTGGGTTTACATCGGGTGGTCAGGGGGTCTTTCGTGGGTCTTTTAATAGGGTTATAAAGCTTTGTGTGGTCTTAAATTTGGTATGTAGGTAGAGAGGAGTACAAGGTATTAAGGTAGGTTGTAGTTGTATTTTAAATGATGGTTGTTCATTGAAAGTAATGTTTCGGGAAGCGCAGTGGAGGTGAAAACAAAACAAAAGAAAGTTAAAAGTAGAATTTTTTCGTGGGTCAATTCCCTCCCTTCGAACCATTACTTGCAACCAACGACCGCCACAAAAAACACAACTTCGACCTACCTTGTACTCCCCTCTATCTACATACCAAATATCAGACTAAACAAAGCAACATAACCCAATTAAAAGACCCACGAAAAAGCCCACGACCACCCGGTGTAAACCCAGATTTACAAGAACCCTCTTTAACGCCTTAGTTTACACACAAATAGACCACACATAAAGCCACATTTGACCACCGTGTTGACAACATTTACAAAGTCTGTATTTCCACCTTTCCAACGAGTCCAAGAACACTTCAAATCGACCTCGTTTGCTATCTTAAATATCAACGAAAAATCACTCCATTGCAAGTTGTCAAACTATGATCAAAATGTTGAGTTCTCGCCCAAAATGTTGTGTTTGACAATTTTTTTTAAAGGTTGTGTTTGACAATTTCGCTTTTTAAAGGGTGGTGTTTGGAAGAAATTTTTTTTTAAAGGTCGTGTTTGACAAAAAAACCCTTATCAAAATGGTGTTTAAGTAGCTTTGGATTTTCAAAACCTTAAACACGGAATAAACACGCCATTGTTAATGACGTATTTGTTCAGTGTTTCAGGTTTTGAAAACCCGAGCCTACGTGGACACCATTTTGATATAAAACTTTCAAAACCAGCCCAAAACGACAAATATTTTATTTTTTAGCATTATTTTAAAAATCGTTCACTTAAATTTTAGGTGCGATTTGTAACTTTATTTAGATCCCTCAACAAAAACAACAACATCAGAGCTATAATCTCAATATAATTTGAGTTGGCTGACATGAATCATCATTTAGAACAATCACTGAGTAATCGCAGACCTCATAATGCAAAAATATAGATAAGGAAAAGTGAAAAACATATATAGAGTGAAACATAATACAAAAGTCAAGTTAAAATTATAGGTATGAAAGTCAAAGCTTTGATTTCTTTATAAAAACTTATAGTTAAAATGTAATAATGATAAGTAGTATTTTAGTAGCGTTTTACCCCTTACTTATGTCATTTATTTGAATCGATTTTGTGCTTAAATGATTGAATAACTCATTTATTAGGGGTCGTTTGGTTGCATGTAGGAGCTTTCATTGCCTAGAAAGTGATAAATCACATGACTTTAAAATTCATGTGATTTGGAAAATGTTGTTTGGTTGCATAGAGAAATTTTAATTCATGTAAGCAACTTCCTCCATCATAGAGGAATTAGAATTCATGGGAAGTTCCAATGCATGTGAATTTGTGTAACCAAACAAGTTTCCTATTTTGCAATTCACATGAATTGTACTTCCTGTATTTTTTTGTGGGTAACCAAACGACCCCTTAGTTTATTGAAGAGTCGTTGTTTGGTTACACACTAGATTACATAGGAACTTGAATTCATGTGAATTGTAAAATGAGTATGTTGTTTGGTTACCCAAATTCACATGAATTGGAAGTTCCCATAAATTCCTACTCTTCCATAATGGAGGAAGTCCTACATGTAAGTGAGAATGCCTACATGAATTGCAATGCCTACATGTAACAAAAAAATATTTTCTAATTTACATAAATTCTAAAATCATGTTATATGACACTTTCTAGGCACTGTAAGTTCCTGTATGTAACCAAATGACTCCTTAGTAGTTAATAACTTTAATATAATAATTATGAATAATTGTCATATATTCAACAATCAACAGTGCTCTAGTCATATATTCAACAATAATTGTCATATATCAATAAATTTGCTTTAAATACTAATTTTTTTTACATATTTGCATTAACGGGTCGAGTTACGGGTTAGGTTGGGTGTTGATCATAAATGTTTGGGTCATTATCGGGTTAAAATTTTTTTGGATTGGGTTATTATCGGGCGGGTATCGGTCGGTTTTTTTAGGTCAGATCAACTTTTCACGGGTCTTGGTAGCTCCACCCAATGTTACTTAGTTCAAATAAAGCAGTTAACAAAGATGAATTACGCTGAATTTGCTACTTTCCACCCAAATGACTAAATGAGCACGGCCTAAGGGTCTAAGCCATTTCCGATTTTTGGAATTAATAAAAAGCTTTTAACTTATGAAGTAGTTTTATTTTCCCATTTCTCCACCGGCCACTAACCCTACATATAACCCTTCTCCCGCGGCCCGTAATTTACCAAACCCCAACGGCGTATCGTCATTGTTGTTCAATCTCTTCTCTGGAATCTATCTTTGAAGCTGGCTATGCTATTTTCGAAGCTACAGTAGTTTATTACTATCATCCAAATTCATGTGATATTTGGATTCTGTTAGAAGCATAATTGATTGATGATGACAAGTTCCATTTCATATTTAAACGTGTGTGTTTTTCTTAAGTGTTCAAATGTAGTTTTAAGCATTCAACTCATGCCTCAAGAATGTTTCAAGTCCGCCCAAGGTTGATCAAGACGAAGACAAATGATGCTTAGTTGGTTATTGTAATCAAGATAGTTTAACTCGACTACTAAGTCAAGTGTTAACAAAACGACAGTGCACACTATAATGTCTACAATCTGGAACACCTTTCGTTCGACTGGCCCAGTGGCTATGGTGAGATTGACTATCCCTAATACCTTCCGTCGTGTCCCGTCGTATGCTCAAACACCTTGGTTGGTAGGATTCCAATCCGTTTCTTTCATGCCCAGTTTACGTGCTATTTTCAGTGGTATGACATTGACTGCGGAGCCATCATCTAACAAAGTCATGGGTATATTCTTCTTTAAGCACGTGATTGTGGTATACAGAGCGAGGTTGTCACTAGCCCCGAAAGGAGGTAAGCCTTCATCTGAGAAAGTAATTGGGTTGCTTAGCTTGACTGAATCTTGGAAGACCAAGTTGACGATATCGTCGGGGGTAGAGTCGTGTGCTACATTTAGCTTTGCCAATGCTTGGAGTAGAGCTTGACAATAGGGAAATGAACTTGCAACTAATTGTCAGACTGAAAGATCAGCCATTGTCTTTTGTAGTTGCTTTAGTAGATGGTTAGTAGATGTACCCTTGCCATCATTTGGGATGATGACAATGGTAGTAGTAATTGGACCATTAGTAGTAGGACCGTTCTGAGTGACATTCTGATAGATAGTCTATATCTTGATCTTCCCAATTTTGAGTTTGAGAACGTTTTTTGAGGTATTCATCCTCATCGTCCACGACCCATATTCCGTTGACGGTATTGAGGTTTTTTAAAGTGATGATTTCCGCTTCTAAAGTGATGACTTGTTCAACCAGGTTGTCACATGTTGTGATTACCCCTTTCATTGTAGATTGTTAGGATAAGATTGGAGCTCGTGGTGCGCTTTCTTGGGGTGTGGTGCCCGGAATGCGTAGACATGTCAGGATGGTTTCGAGCTCTGAGACTTGTCTAATCACATTTCTAGCCCATGCGATGAAGTCATCGATGGTAGGAGAAATGGTGGAATACTGTTCCTCATTTTTGAGCTTGTTAATTTCATCTTTGAATGGGGATAGAAGGTGTGAGCAATCCAAGGTGGATTCTTCACCCGTGATCATTAGAATTCTAAGAGGATTCTTAGTATAGTGAGGTTTGCCTTCTGGGGGTATGGGTAGACGACCGTCCTCAATCATATCTCCGTGTCGTGTTCTTTGCCCCTATGATACTCACAATAAGCATTCTCATCCCAGAACTTAGTTTTCTTTTCCGGATCAGATGTAGGTCCTATAGGCTGGAGCTTGCCTTGTTGAGTCAATCTTTTTCAAGCATTGGAGTATGTGTTGCCGATGTTGGTGAACTTCCTTTGAGGGTTGTTCTTTTTGGATGTTTCAACAAGGTTGACCAAATCGGTTTTGTTAGTGGAGCCGTAAGAACGACTCGTTGAACCTTGATACCCGCGACCTACCGTTTTAGACAAGAGTCCCTTTCGGATGTCGTCTTCGATTCTGGTCCCTAGTACAGTTAAGTCTACTACTGATTAGGGAGACTCATCTGTTATTGATATGTTGTCGGTTATATGCATGCAATGCAACATCCACGTTTTAATCCTAGCATGGGAGCTTAGTCTATGTCGGTTGAACATGTAATTTAGCAATTAATTATGTCGAAGTAGGATTTAGATTGAATTGCATGTGAGAACAATTAAATCATAAAATGATTACAAAATAAATTACAAAAGAACAAAGATTACAATGGATTTCATGATCTATGTCGGAAATATGTTTAAAAAATTAATTGAAATAAAGAGAAGAATTAATAAAACTAAAACGAATCAGATTAGCAGCGATAATACGAATAATAGTAGAATTATTACCAAATTAAACTACGTCAAAGCAAAACAGGAAGTTCAGAGACAAAAACCTGCCCGAAACAGGCGCAACAGGTCATGCGTCCTCTAGAAGAGGCGCATCAGACCTTGCGTCTGTTCCTGAGATGGGTTCTAGCTGTAAAGCCAGAATCGCAAACAGTTAGTATTTGTTTGTGTATTTACGATTTATTAAGGATCTATAAGTCGAATAAAAGTAATTTAGTTGATTGATTATACTAGATATATCAAAGACGAATCTAAGGACTAGATATGAAGGAATCTAACCTTTTAAGACATGGTCTTGAATAAAAGACGACAAAAACCCACTAATATTGGCTAAAGTTACATTATTCCAAAAATACTGACAACACACTGTCATTAATAATAATCCGAACTAATCAAAATAAAGTAAATGTCTAAACAACTAATGATTGCGGAAGCTATGACTCATCAGCGGCGATCCCCTCAAGTTTCCCTAACGTGAGCTCAACGAATTACCTGCTGGTCACCTGCTCACCATTCCCCAATGGATTACAACAGTTTTGAAAACATTAACAGAGTCAGTAACAATATACGTCGATCAATGTACAAGACAATAAAGCAATCATCCAAGTAACAGAAACCGGAGGTCCACCGCAGCGGTCACGTCGGCAGCATCAGGTTACCACCCTTGACCTGCAGAAACCGGAGGCCCACCGCAGCGGTCACCTCAACAGCATCAGGTTACCACCCATGGCCTGCAAACCGCCTATTGATTCCAGACCGCAGCTCTGGACATCAAAATTCTATCTCACCGCAGTGAGATTCCCGGAACATTAATGTGAACACTCCCCTCGCAGTGGGAGAGCTACGAGAGGCAAACTCGGGGTGTGGTCCGTCTCCCGGCAGACCTCCAAAATAGTAACCAAGTATCACAAATCCAACTCCAATCCAAACACCATCATCATCACCATGGTAACCATCATCATCATCATAATAATAACCATCATCATCATCACAATAATAACCAATACTACCATAAACAAGTTACACATCTCATGACAAAGATTAACATATAAAATACTGACTAGGAAATCCTACCTTTTGGCAAATCCGCAAGAAGCGAAGCACAATCAAAATCTCCTCCTAATCAATCAATCAGTATTCATATCAATAACTATTCAAATCTCCATCCCCCAATACAAATGAGGGTTTAAACAAAACTATCCACAATCACCATAACAAATAAGACAAGATTACTTACAACGAAATCGACATAAGAAGAGGAATCCGACGAACTAGCGATCGATGCACCAAGCCATGGAATGATTCAAGATGATTAAGAGGGTTTGGAAGAGTTTAGGAGAGTTTTGGGTTTGATAATGACTGATTAACTGACGACAATCCTTTTATACCTCATAATTAACTTTAATCAAAACTGTCCGATAAAACCCGTCAGACCGATCCCTCGGTTGAGTACAGAAGTCACTCGACCGGGTACACTGCACTCGGTCGAGTACTCACCATACTCGACCGAGTGCCACCTAGGCAGAAGGCTGCCTAACTGACACACCAACCTCACTCGGTCGAATACACCCTACTCGGCCGAGTGCACATCCCACTCGGTCGATTGACCCTTACTCGACCGTGTACAAGGTACTCAGAAATACGGAGTATTACAATCTCCAAGCCATTCCAGCACCCTTCCTATCATATCCCTTAATTCAAACCCCTACGCCAACACCCTCTAACCTTCATTTTGGAGCTTTAAATAAGCAGCCCAAGTACGTCGACAAAACAGCCCTTTTTCAGCCTCTGTATTCGCGACCCAAAACAACTCTAAAACACCTTCAAATCGATCCAAACCAGCTTTCCCATTAACCCATACTCGTACCCATATCCATACATACCCATATTACCTACCTTACTCGCCCAGAAAACCTCCCTCAAACCCTACACAAAGACATGAATCAGCAGTAAAAACGCAGCAGCTAGCCCGACGACTTCCATCCTCTCTAACCCTACTTTAAACACTCCAAACACTTCTATAAAAGCACCACTATACACCTATTTCCATTCCTTACCACTCACCTATAATCTACCTGCAATAACACGAGAAAAAGAACCCTAAATTATCCTCAAACAAACACGAAAAACAGAGTTGAAAATTCTATTTTCGCACCAGTTCTGCACGACCATTCAACTTCACGTCCCTTTTCTCCCAACTCTGACATCCAACAGTAAAAAATGATAACATTTCTGATAAATACTTTCTCCCCTATCTACGAACACTACTTTTTATAACCATGTAATAAGTAGTGTACTTTTTTAATCATCAGACATTAGGTTAAAGAACGTAATTTGTAAATAACAAGTAAATTCCCATCGTAAATTTTGTTGGCGAGACATTTATAAGCAATCGTGTAAAAAAAGTTACAGAGACTAATAGGGCGGAAATGAGAAACTTACTCCGGGTTGTGGATCTTCGGATTGGGCACAGCATGAGTGATATTCTATTCCTTTAGCATAATGCCAGTGTTTAAGAACCTTTTAACAGCAGTGAAGATTG